>CM031240.1:701468284-701531527 GCA_018340775.1 Taxus wallichiana var. yunnanensis
ATTTACGTATTGCTTATATGAAGACAAGTAAGTAGGATAGTTGTTTGATAATCATTTTACGAGTCTTCATGTCCCATTAGGATTTAAAAATTTAACTCATTATATTTATTTATGATATATTTCAAAAATGACATAAATGCATGGCAATTCCTCTTGAAATATGATTTCATTTTTAAGGAGGAGGTTAGTTTTATTTTTGATGTTCAATTTTAGTGGACTTTCTATACTTAAAACTATTATTTATTTAATATCTAAATTTTGTACAATTGAATTAAAAGCTTAAATTATTTTCTGAGGGTGACTCAAGATGAAACATGAGGTATCAATGACAAATCCCAAAACAAATTGATGAGGTATGAAGAGCGAATCTCCCTTTTTATAGTAGGTTTGGGGTAGCATTTGTTTTAATTGGTTATCGGATAGATATTTTGTTAATCAATAAATGATATTTGGATTACACTTTGACAATAGCGTTTTATTTTCTACTTGAATCACGAAGAGCGTTGCAAGGTACAACCATGGTAACTAATGAAGAGTTACTTTCTCAACCTGAGGACAAATATTTTAGATTATTATACTCATGCTAAAATGCTTCAGTTCAAGAAACCCAAGAAGAAAAAGAAGTTGCGAAAGAAGGATAAGTTGGATGTTGATGCACTTGAAGAAGAAGTAGTTACTTCTAGATTGGGCATTGAAGACCTTGGTTCTAGGTCAGAGTATCAAAGAAGGGTTTGAGGAAGGGGAAAAGAAAGATGAAGGTTCGAGAAATGGAAAAATTCATATGAAACTACATATAATAAAACAACAAAGGCTTCCAAAGTCCTTCGAGATGAGAAGCCATTATATGAAATGAAGATGGATGATGATGGTGTTATTGTTTTTGGTAGGAGGATGAAAAACTATGCCGATCATTGGAGAAGGCAATGCAAGAAGTTGTAAAGAAGCAAAAAAAGTATTAGCTCGGTTCTCATGAAATAACTTGGCTAGCAATATCTGAAAATCAATTGAAAGGGAGATTGGCAAAGCCAACTTGACGGTGAAAATCACCCAAAAATGAATTTTTATTTACTAAGATGGAAGAATTTTTGTGGGGTTTATAGCCTAATGAGAGTATTTTACAAAATGCAACGATATTAGAAAATTGAAATGTATTTTTCTCTTTATTTTGCAAGTAGCTCTTTCCCTGTAGGCAATATGTCTTTAATGAATTTTTTCTCATATAATGTTTCTAATTCTTTGTATTTTTCTAATGAAAATCTAGGTCTTCTACGGGTAGGAGTTAATTTTATGGAGAATTGTTGCATCGGTACTAAAAGCTTTGAAGGCATAAAGCCTTCATTTACGATAATTCTCATGACCGTAGAAGTAGCGGCCAGTGGTTATGGTGCTTATCATATTTGTCAAATTTCTATTAGCAATCCAACGCCTAGAAGAAGTAATGTTAAGCTTCCATACCTTACGTGTAGATTAACAATATTTAACATTTATGGTATTCTCAATTCTCATCATTTGTTTGCTCCAGTGTACTCACTTTCATATCTCACTCCATGATGCTATTCCTTTCCGTGGATGGTCTTAGAATATGGTGAGAAACAATGTTAGCCTTTGGATTTTCAACTGGTTTATCCTGAAAATTTTGAGCTAATTACATGATCTCAAATGTCTTTACCAGACTTGGAATTACATTTCATTACTCTTCTGTTGTATATTCTTGCATCAAAACTTTTTAGAAGTCTCTTTAAATTTGAATTGTGCTTCAATTAAAGAGTTGTAAGAATTATGCATTTGTTTTCATTCTCTAAGGGAGAAAATATTATATCCTTGAAGTTGTCATTATTAGGACCTACATCAATTTTTCCATATTCAGATTCTTTGTGGAACTCCATCAAAGATGCTAACTTCTTGTAGGTGGGTCATGTCCTCATCAATATTGAGATGATAATTTTAACACTCATTTTATAGGTGTTTAAATTTAGAATTCACATAACATTAAAAAACACTCACCTCAAAAATCTCACAAAGTTTTAATATATAAATACCTGATCCACAAAAGTGTAATGTTTCAAATGAACTCAACCCTTCATCCAGATCTAAATTTCTAATTTTCAGGTATCCTGATATGTTGAGAATTTCCTAGTATTGGGATGAGCTTAGCTTGGGGAAACATTTTAGTTTTTCACAGTTTCAGAGGATCAATATCTTGAGTCTATTCAAATGTGACATGCCAGATATTATTTTTAGTTGTGTGCGATCTCAACATCCAACTCAACTTGACCCCACATAAAGATTTGGAAGTTTCTCAAGAAACTTGCATTTATTCAAATTGAGCTTGGTTAAATGAACATGTTTATCAATGCTTAGAGGCATTACAGAAAAATACTATTTTCTAGGTTCAACATTCCCAATGCCGATAAATATCCAATTGGTTCGAGGAAGACCATCAAAGAGATCATAATCACTTGCATTAAACAAGTCAAGAGATCGATTTTAGATAATTTTACGTGCTTTATGAATTTTATGAAAGTAGATGTGTTGATAACCAAAAAGGCCTTTCATACTATTGAATTATTTCCTTTACATACATTTATTTTTTAGATGCTGTCATCTCTTGATGTAAATCGGAAGTTTCCCATCTCTTAGTTTCCATTTACAAAATTTTCTTCATTACCTAAATCAACGCCAATCCCCACCTATGGCCAAGCAATATCTCCCAAGTCGGTGAATTCCATCCTATTACATAAATGTATGCATCATGATCATATTCAAGTATGCCACAAGGAATACCATTAGTATTTGCTAAATACCTCCTCTTGGCAAGATGAAAAGCCTCTTTTGTTCTTTGAATCATTCCACTTTTCTACTTAAAAAGTAAATTATGTATGTGTTCCTTTACCTCACAAAATTTATTCCATGAAAGACCAACAAATTTCTTGCAATACTCCATTTCCCACAAAGGTATAACATGGTATGATCTAGGTAGCCTGAACATCCATACATGAGTTAGTCAACATATTATACCGCACAAGCACATAACTTCAATTTCTTCTCAACTGCAATAGATGCTTTAGAGACTCCACTTCTTAAAATATTATATTGTGTTTTTTTAGGAATCTTATTGGTTTTTTTGTATTCATGATATAAGATTTGCAAATGTATATGCTTGCGAATTTGTAACAAATTTGAAATGTAGAGATAGAACCTTTAAATGTAATGGTTCATCTATATTTGTACACTTTACAAAATCAATCGTACCTATCAACATCAACAACAAAACTAATAACTATCCCTCTTAAAAAAAAAACATATAAAGTTTGGTGTTCACATTGCATTGTAAACATGTGATTCCTAGTTTAAATTTTTGAAAGTTTAGTATCAAAATTTATAGGGAAAAAATACCAATTTTGATTGTTTTGTAGAAAATTGCATATTGCTATTGGTGAAGTCTAAATACCTACCTTCTTTAGGATAATAATAATGTTATATCATTCAATATTAAAGTGTTAGATGTGTTAATTTCAAAAATTATTATTTTTATGCAGAAGTGTTACCCCTAAGGGAAAGGGATTTGCAAACATTCATGGGTTTGTGTCAAATTTGACCGATTAAATGACAATTTTGCTATATTTAACAATTTTGTTTTTCCGTTTTTTAACAATTTTACTTTTTGCTTATTAAAGTTGTTTTTAGCTATTTTGATCAATGGAAATGTATGTTTTAGTTTTGGTATTTAGGAATTTTGG
The DNA here is from genome assembly GCA_018340775.1 of Taxus wallichiana var. yunnanensis. NCBI lineage: Eukaryota > Viridiplantae > Streptophyta > Pinopsida > Cupressales > Taxaceae > Taxus > Taxus wallichiana. Next base: position 701,472,025 of record CM031240.1, read on the forward strand.
TATTTAGGGTTTTTGGTGTTTTTTTATTTATAGGGCTGCGGGAATGGGCATCGAGGTGAGGAGAATTTTTGACATCAACGGCGATAGGAAGATCGGTGTCATGAAGCTTCGACGGGGATCTGGAGAAGCTCAACCTTCCGATCTTGGTGCCGCGTGTTTAAACACTTGCAGGCGGGCCAAAGGCGCCTCAAATTTGATGGCTTTTCCGATCTTTGTAAAGATCTCCGGTGACAAGATGTTCGAGAGTTTGATGGCGCGGGAGGAGGATTTAATGGATGCAAGTAAGATTTGTGATGGTGGATGCATTAATATATCATTTTTTATATGTAGAGAGTGAATATCCAGGACTCGATCCTTAGGAGATTATTTTATTTTTTCCTTTGCATTGTAGCGGATAATGTGTGGTGATGCAATGAAGCGCAAGAATCAGGGATGCCTCCGTATATAGTCAAGGTGGAGAAGATTAAGTTCGACAATCACAACCAGTCCCCTCCTTTTTCATTTGAAGTTATACTTATATTGAGTGTATTGAATTTACGCTTTGGAAATAAGTTTCTCTTTGGAATTTTCTAAATATAATTTGTTTGTTGAGAATGGGTGGAGATGATAAAAATTCATTTCTAACACGTCTTGTAGGAGGAAGCTCTAGTTTCACGTTGAATGCATGAAAAATTTAAAGCCTATTTTCTTCATTTATTTATATGTGATTCTTTTACCCTTTGAAGAGGTATTAAACTTTGTGTTTGTAGCATTGAATGAAGCTGTCTTAAAAATGCATAAAATTAACGAGGGTTGTTTGTGTTTTTAAAAGATATTTATTTGGAAATATTTATGTTGTTACATTATGTGCAAAAGTTTGTGCCTTTTAGAGATTTCCCCAGAGATCTATTAATTAAATATGTATGCAAAATTTAGAGATTTTTAGATAAGAAAAAAGCTGTGCCTTTTAGGGATAATTCTAGTAATCGGATATGTAAGCAAAATGTGGATGGATTTGAACTATTTGAAAAAATACCTAAAATTAATGGGTTTATTAGATTGAAATGATTTCATAAATGTAAAACTACGTTTGTTGGAAAATCCTTGAAAAAATTCAGGAAAATACAATTGGTAGGTTTAAAGTCGGACTCTATAACCTTTGATGCCATCTTTCTAGTCTCTTTCAAAATGGGAGCTTTAGAGCAGGAATTATGGACAATGATCAAAACATAATGGATTGTGTGAATGGTGTTCTTTGTGCATGACTATTCGATTTAATATCACCTAGGTCAAAGAGATTTCGAAAGGATGTCAGAGCAAAATGACGGGATGGGCGGAGGAAGATGTGCTTGTAATATTTATTTGGAAAAGTATTCTGCCATTGTGAGGAATTACCTTGAAATTGATCTATGAAGGAATTGAATTCAAATAGGCTGCAATGGTTGCATGTGGATCTTGTGCCATCAAAAATATTTAAAAAAATCAGATGCTATTATTCTTTTTCCATCTTATCATGTTCTTTATAACCCCGTCTGCGTATCCGTATCTCTATCTCCATCTAGCTCAAAGGGTGGACTTTATATGGGAGATTCTCCATGTCTTGTATGTTTGTAAAGATTTAACAAAATTTGTAACTCATGTATATTATTAATAATAATAGAAATTTGGCATGTGGAATTAAATGCCAAATGTGAGAAGTGTGTAGTGTGGTCAAATAATATGTTTGGGAGGAAATCAAACTTACACGAGACTTTATGAATGTGTTTTCCTTCTAACTTACATGAGAGGCAACTATTATCCAATTTTTCCCCTCAGGAAAAATAGAACAAACATGACCTTAAACAAAAGAAAATGGAGAGCTTGGTTCAGCAATGTGAGTTCATGTTCGATTATGAAAAATCAAGTTGCAGGTAGGCTCAATAATGGAAATGCAAAGGTGGTAAATCAATGGGCAAGGGGAATGAATAAGAATATCAGAGCTCAAGTGTGAGAAGAATGAGAAAGGCTCAAGATTTCAAACTTCACATTTTTCGGAACTACGGAGAAAAGCAAGTCGAAAATGGGTTAGTAATGTCTGAAACCCGAAACACCAAAAGTCTTAAATTTTAGATTTGAGTTTGAAACTCTTGAAGTGAAAAATGGAAAAATGGCCACCAAGTCCAAAATCTGAAGTCTCAAGTATGAAATTTCAGACTTTTAGGATTTTAGAATTTTGGGAAGCATGCCAAAAATGAAGTGGCAAATTTTGAAATCCCAAAGTCTGAAATTCCAAAATTTCAGACTTTTGGAGGGTTTTGGGGTTTTGGTGTTTTTGGGAATTATGCACAGAAAAAGTGAGTAAAAGTCCCAAAATCAAAAATTCTGAAAGTTTGAAATTTTGGACTTTTGGGTTTTAGAGTTTTGGAGGTTCGAGATTTGGGGTTTCGGAAGTCTTAGTGAGAAAAATTAGAAAAGTGCCAAAAATGTCTGAAATCTTGAAAGGGTTTGGATTTCAGAATTCAATGCGAGTTTAGGGTCAACCTATGATAGCAACTTTGAGTTTCGGCACTTGGTTTAGACTTTTGGAACTCTCAAGGCAATTTGGGTGATGAACAATGTTTCAATCTCTGAAATGGAAATGTCTGAAATTCCAAATTTTGGGATTTCGGAGGTTGCATGCATTTCGAATTTCATAGTTTCAGAACTTTCAGTTGCCATTTTTATAGAATGACACCTTGACCTTCAGATGGCCATAAATTTTGACTGGGAACTCAAATTTGCACAAGAAAGGACTTTTTGTAAAGCTTTCGATTATACAAGTCAACAACATACTTAGGTTTTCTAATAGTGATCCCAAACAATCAACCATTTGAAACCAAACAAGTCAAACATCTTAGGTTATCCAATAGTGATGCCCAAGTCATAACATGAAATATGGATCCCTAGGAAGTAATGCATCACACCCAGTCAGGTCATGGAAAATATGTCCTATAGAGCTTCTTTCACTGCTACAATGGATGATGAAGAGCTCCATGATTTCAAAAAGGTCATCAACGTATAGAATAAAAATCGTAAGTGGGTCGTATTGCTTGCAGGAAAATGTGGACATTCGGATCATAATGACATCTAGTGAATTCTCGCGCAATGAGAAGGAAGGAATCCATCCGAACATACCAAGCTTGAGGGCATGTTTGAGTCCTTATATTTCCTAATTCTAGATACTAAGGAAGAATCCTTGACAAAAATATGTGGCTATTCCATGTAGATTGTATCCTCATGGTTACCATGAAGAAAAACAATCTTCACATCCATTTGACGAATATCCCAATGATGAGTCGTGGAAATGCCAAAAGTGAATCTCATGTAGTTTCTTTTGGAAACCAGTGCAAATGTCTTAGTGTAGTCGATACTGAGAATATGTGAGAAACCTTTTGGTACTAGAAATGCTTTGAACTTATCTCTGAACCCATATGTTGTATACTTAGTTCGATATATTCATCATCATCAAACCATCTTCCTTCCCTTAGGAAGATGTGTCAAATCCCAAGTGTTGGTCATAATCAAGGAATTGAACTGGACTAGAATTAAGTGAGTTAGGTGGTGAATCCTCATCCTTCGAAGTGTGGCTAGATGTGTATGGAGATGAATCTTAGTCACTACTCTCACTACCTAATCTGGAAGAAGAGTCCCCAACCTCAGGAATCTTCTTGGGATGGTCAAATATAAGTGAGTTCAATGAAGAGAGAGAAGTGTCAAGTGTCAAGTCTGAAGGAATATTCTGAAAGAGAACACTTCTCTCAATAAATAACTCATGTGTGGTCAGATAAAGAAGTAAATTTCTCTTAACACCATCTGGGTATCCTATGAAGATGTAGGGATTACTGTAAGGTTTCATAGCCTTGCATTTCTTCTTAGGTACATGTTCTTTAGCTCGAGATCCGAAGACCTTGAATTGCTCCACTGTGGTTTTCCTATTGTTCCAAGCTTCAAAAGGCATGTTTCCTTTCAAGGCTTTTTCTGAAACTTGGTTCTAAAGTAGAAAGCATAATTGATTTCTTATTCCTAATACTGAGGTGCTAGTGATTTGGAGTGAATCATGCAGTTATCCATTTCTTTCAAGGATTTATTCTTGCATTCTCTAACACAATTTTAAAGGACTATAAGGAAGCTGTCTGATGTAAATCAATTCTATCTAATCTATAAAACTATTCAAACCTGTTGAAATACTCACCATCATTATCATGTATGCAAAACCTTGATGAATTTTCTAGATTTTTTTCTCTATAAGATCCTTGAAGTCTCAATTTTTTTGAAAACTTCATAATTCTATTGAAAGAAGTAGAACCACGTATACCAAGAGAAATTATCAATGAAGGTGAGAACATACTTAGCTCCAGTGAAATATGGTTTGGGGAATGCCCAAAATAAATAATTGTGTATTAACTACTGATGCATGTGTATCCCTCCATGCTTTTCTCTTGTCATATTTCTCTTTAGGATGTTTTCTAGGTGTGTAACCCTCACAAAAACCCTTAGAAAAATGAACACAAGGAAAACCTATGACCATATCGTGTTTACTGAGGTTTTGCAAATAATAATAGTTAAGGTTACTAAAATGCTCATGTCATAGTTTTCTTACCCCATCTGTGTGAGTAAGAAATGTAGTAGGATAAATATCGGGTGCAAAATGTGAGAAGGTATAAAGCCAAGCTTAGTGATTTTCCCTTCCCATTTTCACTGTAGAATCATCATGCAACTCTCTTATGAATGTTGAATTTAGAGAAAATTAAACTCACATGCACTTACTGATGTGAGTGATCTACTACATCGATATTAAATTGGTTGAAAGTGAGGGAACACTTAGAACAATTGTGAAAGCTCCCCCATTTAGTTCAACACACCCTCTCCTGTATCCCCTGCCGGAGTGTATCCACACAATGTGATAGAAGACATGCTACATGGTTATAAGGAAGTGAACTTAACCTGTGAAGAACCCATGTGATGCAAAACACCTGAGTCAATAACCCATGATGAATTTTGAGCTGGAACTGCTACAAGAGCCTTGTCATTTCCTTCCCCTTCATCACTATCTTTTTGCCTTAGAAGAATCTGGAGTTGATGAATTTTGTTTGATAGAATTCAAAACACTTATTTTATTCCATTCTAGAATATGAGTTATTTGGTCAATCTAATTCTTCATACACTTGTGTTCATCATGCCCATTTTTCTTGCAATAGACACACTTAAGCTTCTCTTTCTTAGATTTACCATTGGTAGAGGGTGTTTTAGTGGTTTTTTAGGAGGTAGGGTTTTGTTGTTTTTCTATTGATCCTTATTCTTATGTTTATTCTCTTTTTTGTTTGAAATATTTGTTTCGATTCCCAACAATTAGAGGTTTTAGTTTTGAGGACTTCACTATGCCCTTCTCGAATTAACTTATTTTATCATGAGTCATTTAAACAACATAATCATTTAAAGAGGGCATTTTCCATGTGGCTCCAGAGCACAACTTACAAATATATTTTCCAAATAGATCCTTACTTAATTAGGTGAATCGACACTCAACATGAGAGATGAGTTCAAAATAAATAAACAAACATAACAACCCAGATGCTTCATCACAATGGTTGTACCACTTTACGTTTTCTGTATCATTTGTTGAATCAGTTTCAATACCCAAAGTTATCCAATGTACTCATTTTCTTCTAAAAAAATTGTATTTTAGACTTCCATTGGTGGTAGTTAAAGGACGTGAGTAGTGGAATTTTATTCATCCATTTTAATGCAACAATAATATTTTTACGAGAATAGAAAAGGAGTGTAGAAGGAAAGAGATGACACATAATATTGTTGCGAAATATTGTTGCATAAATTAATTTGAGTCAACCCTCCATTTTTGGAACTTTATAATTAATACGATTACAAAATGGATGGTTTCAATAGAAAAAGCATATTTTTTTGTTAAAAAATGAAACTCAAGTCCCACGAGTTATTGTTGTCATGCAAATGTGCAACATGGAAATTGGTAATTTTCAAAGATGAAAGCGATAAACCTATGCCAAAACATTCAAGTCCTATCCTCCCAAACACTCCGGATCCACTTAGTCAATCCAATGACCTCCCATATGATTTTAAATCAGTACCCTGTGTGATTTAGGAAAGTTAATTTAACCCCCTTAGGTGATTTTAGGAGTTCTTAGAAAATGCAAATTTTGGGCAGTCAGGGGAAGGGCTATCACTGGCCTTGCCAGGATTGGAGCAACCCCCTAGAGTGGAACGGAGGATCCAAATCCAATATGGAGGTGAATTGAAGGCCTAGAAACATCATGGAATTTATTTTGGAAGATTCAGGAAAGGTTTGGAGGAGTTGGAGAAGTTTCATCAAAAACAAGGTTCTCAGACCTAGTCAACACACAAAGTTAAAAGAGGGACCGAGCTTGGGAAGTGATTATGGGAGATTTGGATGGAGTTAGGAACCAAAAAGACATCTTCAAAAGGTAATTAAAATACATACGAGATGGAGAAATCATATTTTCACAACACCTTAGCGCAATAGGAGTCCTGAAAGTAGTTTTCTCTCATGCATTGGTAAGGGACAGATGTAAAATCTTATTTTTAGGGCTTAAGTGGAGGAATCAAGATCTGATACCCACACCGGTGGTTTTATAAGGCCTTTTTCACTGAATTTCATATAAAATTTCACCAAAACATTCCATCGGGAGCTCAAGTTATCGCCGTCACAAGTTCACTCTCAAGACCTCATACTTAGCCATATTTTGAAGTGGACATGTGTCAGCTCCAGGAGCCTAGTGCAATTTTGTGTCCCTTTCATCCCTCAAGGTAGGGGAAATTAGGGATAAGAAATTGTTCCCAGCCCCTAGAAGACCCCTGATCACACATAGGACTTCCAGGATCGCCAGTTCATCCCCTAGGTGCTTGTCGGAGCTCTTTCCCTCAATCGCTAAGATCGTGACAAGTGTCACATGGAGGTGCGACATGCAAATTGATGTACCTTTTGTCCATTAATGCCAAAGGGAAATTAGGGACATAAAATTGTGCCCCATTTGGAATGCAATTTTTAAATGTTTGAAATCTGACACTTAGTATTTTTTCCTGCTTCTTCTTCCTCATAGTTCACCCTACCATTGCTCCGTAACTTGTCCACCATTGCTTGCTCACACCCAGTCTGCCATTGATGCTCTGAACCAAATCTACCAAAAAAATAAACACTCAAATACATGAAAAAATATAGATTTTAGAAGAGATCTTGATCGAAAAATCTAAAGAAATGAAATACAGAAAAGAAGAACGAAGATCTTTGCCTGAAAAACTCTCATTGTCGTGAATCGTAAAATCTTCATATCTTTCAAAATACAAGTTGAATTGAGATGCCGTATTTTGCAGACTTTCTCATTTTCAAGATGATCAAGATGCAACAAGGGGAGGTCGAATGGTGCCTTGAAACATTTGTTCCAACAAAAATCCCATTTCATGCCCTAGCTCACATTCGTCAGATTTCCCATCAATCTGTAATGGAAACAAGCTAAAAAATTACAGATGAACTCCAAATGAAAAACCTATTATAATGGAGTTAATTTCATATTGATCGGAGACAAAAACCAAACCTACAAATTTCAAGCTCCATTAATCGCTTTGATATGATAGCTCCATTCCAGAAGTCACATATGAGAACACATTTTAAATTTTATTTCCAAGCATTCTAATGGGAGAAATCAAGTGAAATTCGGAGGATGTGACTAAAGCGATGATCTCGAGTCCAAAAATATATTCATGTCACAAATCGAGTAGGGAAGTTAGCTTTCTAAAAATAGTAAGTTTCCTATCTGTACTTGCTATGTTTGGGAAGTCACCATCGAAAGCGGCTATAAGCAAGACAATGTGCACAAGAGTGAAAGAGGGAGTTCATCACATCAGGATGGTCAAGAAGAGGAAAAAATCACCTCTCACTAAAAATAATAAGTCTTCCATTTGGCACTTACCATTAATAGTAAGTTACACTCAAAGGGCAGTTTTGACACAATGGGACATAAAAGGATAATCATTCGAGGGACATCATCATTCGGATCATCTATAGGAATTTCTCACAGGGAATTCAAGGTCCATCCCAGGGAACTTGATAATGTCTTTCTACGTCTCTTCATGATTCTGGTCACAAGTATATCATGTGTAAGGTGGAATTTGCGGTCATCGGTAGAATAGTTCATTCAATAGTGTTCTTAAACACTCGGCCCAAGGTGTATTGGAACCATCCCGAAGGAGTTTCTTAGGGTGAAACGTTTACACCAACATGAAGAGCATGCAAATATCAAGATGACACAAGATGTTTGACCTTGGAAAATGTACGAGTAACTACCATATGAATTCTTCCTTAGTCGTGGATTAAAGGTAATAGAAATAAAGCTAGATAAAATTAGCTTGAAACTATAGTATAATCATCCAATGTAAAAAACAAGTTTCTCTACGAACTCTGGTAAAAGAATACTTTTATTATGCGATTGGGCGTTACATAATGGAAGGGTATAAATATTGCCTATTGCCCTCGAGAGTTTCTCAAAAAGACCATTTACAAGTAACAAGGATGTGTAGCATACAAAACGGGGCAACCAAGAGGACCTTGGAAAATGTACAGTAACAACCATATGAATTCTTCCTTAGTCGTGGATCAAAGGTAATAGAAATAAAGCTAGATAAAATTAGCTTGAAACTACAATATAATCATCCATTGTAAAAAACAAGTTTCTCTGAACCTAGTAAAAGAATACTTTTATCATTCGATTGGACGTACATAATGGAAGGGTATAAATATTGCCTATTGCCTCGAGAGTTTCTCAAAGAGACCATTTACAAGTAACAAGGATGTAGCATACAAAATGGCCAACCAGGTATTTTCAGAGTTGACCTTCACATTCAATTCATTTCTAGGAGAAAAAATGGGGTTTTAGCAAAAAAAAATGAGCTAGGGTTTTGCAAAAAATGGTATTTTAATGGCTACGATTTTGCTAAAAAATGGGTACGATTTTGCTAACATACCTAGGCTCGTCATTGCTGGGCTTCGTTCTTTGGTGGGCTTGCTGGTGTGGTGGGCTCTCGGTTGGTGTGGTGGGCTCTGGTCGGTCGCACAAACTTCGCGTGAAGGAGGTGGGGCGAAGGAAAATGATTTCCTCCACAGCGCCTCCAGCTTTCGTATAAACAAGATGGTTTGCGCAACACCATTCGCACGAAGGGTGTTCACGCGAACCACATGTTCACACGAACCGAATCAATTGCGACATGTGGTAAATAATGGCTTGTGTGTCTCTTCACGTGAAATGGGTTCGCGCGAAGGGGAGTGTTCGCATGAACCCACCTTGGAAAACGTGCATTTACCATTTTTACTCACATTTTCGTGGACAAAAGTGGGGCCTGAACACCATGCATTGACCCTATTCCAAAGGATATTTTGGCACAAGATAATGCTAGTATGATATAAAAATTGGAAATGCTGAAATACCACTTCCATTATGCTTTGGTGGATGTCCATACCCTGTTGTAAATCTCTGCAACTTTGCATTAATATTCTATGCCTATGTGTGTGATTCGTCTCTTACACAAAAAAAGATCGGTAAAAAGATTTCGGGTGTTAGTCATTTGTATTCATTGCCACATTTATGACCCAGATTTATGAAATTGGGTTGTGTTATTTATTTCTTGTGTGTTGAGTATTCAAATTTCTATTTTAAGAGCAATCTCTTGCATTGCTCTCTTCAATGCCAGTTTTTATATAGCAACAAATTTTCACCTAAATCTGTTATGCGTGATTAGACATTAGCAACATTATTGAAATTTTGTTAGGGACATAATTTTCTTATGTAAAATGTGTTCATGCTTTGTATTCCATTTCTTTTAATGGGAGATAAACTCCAAGTTTGACACCCAATATGCTCAACTTCCTTAAGAATGAATATTTAACATTTAATCAACAAGTATCTTGATTAAGGATCATATAACACTTGTTGCAAGATAATCACAATGTGTTTTTTATTGCTTCTTTTTTGCAGAGGGTTAACAATGGAGTCCACACGAAGAAAATTGAACAAGAAAAAAAATTGTAAGGTAAAAAAATAAGACTTTGGGTATATATATTATGTATGGTCAGATTTGGAACGTAAAGAGAGTGAATGGTGCAGATGGGTTATTTAGGTAGTTTCAATATCTATGGATGGGATGCTTCATTTCTCATCTTTTCATTATGTTATTTATTTTGTAATTATAGAATTTGTAATGACCCAAAAATTCACACACAAACAACACAGTGAAATACAGGATAATTTTTTTTTGAACTTGCTTGACACATAACATGACGCAACATGTCGTCACCAAGGATACAACTAACACTGTGAACAACCTGATACAAGGATGACCATAAAGGCAGCACGGAAACGTTCACACCTATCAAGGACAATTTACTTTTCTCTTGTGAAAGGACATGGCAAAAGACCAACCACATTACATAAGGAGGCAAGCGTAAGATCAAAAGGAGAGGAGTATCGTTAAGGTTCAGAACCCTAATCATCTTTGATCAAGAATTAAAAATTTATCATAGCTTAGACAAGGACTACAAGGTACCATGGTAATGGTTAGAGAGAGAAGATAATTTATTTTATTATGATCTATTTAGTTATTAACCGGTCTTTTAATGAGTCTTAAGAGTTCAATTGAATTTTGGTAAAAGCTTCATTTAGAAATCATCTTGATTAAGTTCTTTGGGATACAGGGGGTTCCCAACATGGAAGCATTATACTTAATGTGTTTTTATTCAAACTCTGTACTAGATAAGATCTACCATATCCCCAAAAGCCAACATGATATTAATTTTTAAAATTAATTAACGTTTCCCAACAAGAGGACAATGTTTAATCCATAGCTTAAGGTTAGAATGGTAGGTATTTTTTTTATTTTTTTTTTTACATCGTTAGATAAACACTTTCTTTCCAATTAAAGACTCTTAATTTTATCAACCAAATACAACTTCATTATTATCTTCTTTATTTATTCATCTATGTATTCCTCTTCTTTTATCTTTGATTATCTTTAGAAAAAGGGGGTTTCAACCCACTAAAATATGCCTAGAATAACATTGATACTAGTACCATGGAGGGTTACTAAACCAATAAGCATTATGACCTGAAAGAAGAAATTATCGTTATTTAACAAGAACGCAAACCACGGTTATAACATTTCCATTCAACATGGCACATGAACCAAAGGAGTCAAGAGATTGGATTTCACTTGGGTCAAGAACAAGAAGGTAACAAAATAAGCCAAGCCATGCTACAAAATTTCCATGACTGTAAATGATATCACCAAAAGAATACTCATAACAAGGTCAAGATTGAATATTATTTCTCACAGAGGTAATTTTCCAGTTAACCTACAGAAGGACAAGACAACATCATCACGAAATTTCAGAACAACCCAAGGCAAGAGGTTTTCTAACTCCTTTGCAAGCACTATTACAAAATTTACCTCACATTGGACATTTTTACAAGGAACTTCATAAATTGCACTGATGAAACCTTTACAACTCTTTCCTTTAATCTACTCGCATAATCCATCTGCACAAATACTAGCTGGAATCAGTTCGCGAGAACTGAGCATGTTAAGGCTACTCATTGCAACAGTAAGCTAACATTTAACAATATCAAGAAAGGAAAGTTCTAATTCAAAAATGGATTAAAACACAACCCGCAACTCCAAGATTAATCACATGAGAGAGAAATCTAAACCATCCAACAAGGAGAAAGTCAAAATACCAGTAAGAACAAAAATTACATAAATCAAGGCAAGACCTTATGGGTTAGGAACAAGAAGGTCAAGAGGGTTGATATTTCCTTCATGTGATCCTATGGTTTACGTGATTGGAATCCAATACTCAATCCATCTATCTAAAGGGGTCCAAGAGAAGACAAAACATACTAATTATGATCGTAGGCGCGAAACAAAACGACGATTATCCAATTCTCCCAGGGGAAGGCTTCATAGTAATAAGGGTTCGACGCCCTAAAAGAAAACAACTATAGTTTTAGTTTAACCAAGGAGTTTACCACTACTTCCTTATAGGATTTCTTAAACGTAGTACTAGTTAACAAAACAAATCCACCCTTCCAAACGCATACAAATGAGACACAAAAAGGGCCATTATTCTTCCAACAAACCTTATCCTAATCGTCAACTTCTCTTCATAATGTAATCGAAGGCTAAACCCAAAAGTAGTTAATAATTTTTATATATTTCCGACAATGTCAATAAGTATTTTAAAATAAAGATAAAAATTGATTTCCTTAACAAAGCCACAAAATGGGACTTTTAGTAACCAAGTTGAAGTATAAGATATTCGAGTTCGAAAACAAAGGGATTCGATACACGGTGGGTAATACACCAGTGATGCCCCAGAATCAAAGGACCTTACCATGAGTACAAGCACAAAATAAGAACCAACACACATATCCATCAGGAAGGTTACGCAGTGCAGTCAGGCCTAGAAGTTCTATGAGCTCCTTGCCAATGGTATAGAAGATGGAAATTTTACCCGATCCATGTGGGCTTATCAGGGAAAAGTCTAGCAAATATCAAACAGATGAATATAATAGCCACCTATTATATTATCACTGTAATCAGCTGTCATCTAACAGGAACGGGTTCACGAGTCCAATACCATGGATTCACCTACAAATTTTGTTTCAGTCCAGCTATTAATAGCTTGCTCGTGACCCCTAGTAAAATTTGTAGAGATTTCATTCAATAAAACTTACAATGTTTCCCCCTTACTTTAATCAAACAAGAGTTTGAACCGGGTAGTAGGTATAGTAATTTTCTCAACACGTAGAGGCCAAAAAATAGATGTCAGTTATTCATCCTCTAGAACTAGGTACAACTTGATCAACCATGTACGGTTCTAAAACAAAACCCAAATGCCATTTTCTAATTAAACAAAAAGTAAGGACTACCCACAAAGCTTAAACAAGTTTTAGAACACAACGTCACTATTAATGTACCTTTTAGCAAAACAGGAGAGCCCTAAACAGGAAATACGTATTTATTCAACCAAATAGAGATATGAAGGCTTAACCTTCCATGTAGTAAGCCTTCAATTATAAATACCATCACAAAAATTCTTTTAAAAGAGAGTCATATAAGCAAACAAAACTCAATAATGTTTCCTTCCCTACGAACTAGATTGCATCACTCAAAATTGCAGTAACCCATTTAGACAAATATGAAATAGAGTAAGCTATAAGGGAGGAAAGAACATTCCAAGCAAAACCAGCGAAATTGGATCGAGATTTAAAGGAACAACCAACACAATCAGGCAGCGATATAAACAACCACGAAAACATTTGTCTAGGCGCTATTCAATAGGAAAGAAAATTCATTTCAAGATACTGAAAGAAGGTAGAAAACTATTACAAGGAGTAGATTTAACATGCCTGATTAGAATTCTTCCAACCAACAACCACGTCGACCAGGGCTCGGGCAACAGCAACAAAACAACTTGCATGCAACTTCTCTTCCTCCACCTGCTGAAGATCCATACCCTGTTAACGGCCATGCTTGGCATAGGAAAGGGGGTGATTGAAACATGCCTTCTTGGAATCCTCGGGAGCAACTCCGGGAAGATAGAAGCACTCTGTTCTGAAGAGCATCACAACCACCATAGAAAACCCACACAACCAATGCACTAAACTTAATACAGATAAACACAAGTAACATATAATCAAGGACCACATTTAATCTACCAGTAGCTTGCAACTAGCCATTACTCGGTATTGGATTATTTCTCTAAATCCTACATGTTAACTACATTGGTACATAGATATTAGCAACCGAGGAATTTCACTAACCCCTAAATATAATTTCTGAAACTCTGTAGAAAATGGAAAAACAATCATCAGTGTGAATACCAAATAAAGGTGGCCCTCATATCCAAAACAATAAATAAATCCAACATATACATTACTTACTAAAACTAAGGGGAAACAAAGTGCTGAAGCCCCAACAAATAGGACAACAAATAAATCCAATATATAAATTAGTTACTGAAATTTCAGAACCTGGAAACTTGTAAACCAAGAATCAGGTGAAGTTGGAAGATAAATGTTATCCTACAAGCTCAAAGACACAATAGAAAAATCTACCGTATGCAGATGCAAAAAGATACAAACAAAATCTTCGTAGAATTTTAGAGGCATTTCGAACAAATTCCTCCACCTACCAAAACGTCTATGATTTGAATAAAAAAATTACAATAAATCTATATCAAACAGAGTAATGTAGAGGAATGCTACGACAGCAAGAAAAACTTAAAACCCTTGGCCTCTTTTAAATCAAAGCTAGTTGTGTCTACCTGTTGAACTTGTAGTGTGAACTCTTACTACGCAATTAACGGCCGCTCAACCGCTCTCGTCCACAATGCGTTAAACCAGAACAAAAATAAAATGAGAAATAAGATCCAAATAGATACGTATAAACAAAGCCGCATTACGGAAGTAAAGCAAACCCTAACTTACCTCATGATAAGATGCCGCCTCCATTTTTTTCTCTGTTTTCTAATCTGAAATAATGCACACAGTGGCCACAAACAGAAATACAAGCACAGAAATACAAGCACCGAAAACAAGCACAATATACATACGAAAGAACGGGCACATTCACACTACACAGATGCACAACACATTACAAAAATAGAATGGACAGAACGGGGTACAAACATGACCAGAAACGGAATGGACAGAACACAGAAAATGATCCTCCCATCGTCAACATACGGTCTCCTTGTAACACTCTCACTGTCACTTAGTCGATTTTGGCAGAAATATCTTGAAGGAGAATCCGGAATTTGAGGATGCAGTCGAAGCTAAATAGATAACAACGAAGTTGGACCACCTACTTGTTGGAGCGCTCAAAAAGGCTTCTACTACACAGTGGCAATATTTTGCAACAATTGATCACGACTATGGTCACGTGTAAGCAGAACATCATGATCAACACCAAATGGTTCCTTGGGATCGCCTGCGGTAGCTGTCGCACTTAGCTCTCTCTGGAGGCCACTGATTTTCTGGGATAAGTTTACTTCTCTACCCTGTAGCTGCTGCATATAGCCAAACACTTCCTCACGGCACTTTCCTAGGAGGATTTCAGTTCTACGCTCCACTGAAACTGCCTGTACAACACGATTTTGAGAATCCACACCCATCCACGCAACATCAGGGTGACAGACCTTCATTTCACCATCAATGAATCCACTATCTAGAACACGCTGTAGCAATTCATCTGTTGCAGCATTTGATGGAGCGCAAAACAAGCATTCGTGGTTTTGGGCAGAAAGCAACAAGTAGACCACGTGACAGCAGATTGCAAGTCAACAATTTAATAAATGGGCAGGTGCGGCCACCAACCAGGAGTTGAACACGCCAAGAAGGTGCGGGGGTTTTTAATGCAATGGCAGGTGGCCATTAAAGCCACCCACCTCCAGCCGACCAAGGAAACAAGGTCAAAAAACATCATTAACCTTTCCTTCCCACGCCAAACTTGGTACACAAGGAGATCCAAAAGGGAGAGACAAGGTAGGTTGGGGACATAAGAATCTATATTTAAAATTAATAATTTAAAACAATTATAAGATTGGGGATCGGTGGACCGGGAGGAGAACGGGATTGAGAATTACATGAAATATTTACGCGAATGCCACTCCCAAACCGTGGCGCCACCACAAAACATACTCTTCCTCATTTACGCAAATGAGGCTCGATCAGCGGCGGCGACAAACAAATCAAAAGGATAGTTTAACGATAACAGAGGATGATATCGATAATAATCGATATAAAGAAGGTAATAATAAAATACAATCGTTGATCGATAATACAATCATAATGTCATTATTATTATTATCATTATTATCATTTACAGACTTGTAAAATAATTATCAATTATAGTCATAATGGTCAGCAATCGAGGTCAACGAAGGCACAACGACACTCCATGCTTAGCATGCATGACCATATATTATGTATTAATTTTAAATTTTAATTTTTTAACCTCAAAGAAATCAAATCAAATGAATGAAGATAGTGGTTGTGGAAAAAACTAACCACAAAAAAAATAATGAAAACACGTCTTTCTGCAATGGCCTTTAAAAGCGGTCGAAATGTGACTATTTGTTTTTATTGAAATATAATTTTTGTAGTGGATTATGTGTTATCAAATGTTTATTTCTGACAACATAATGTTTGTTTTGTAACATAAACATAGATTAACGATGAAAAAATTGAAGAAGAAAAAGCATTTGTTGATCAAACAAGAGAGAATTTAGATTTTGAAAAGGAAAAGGGTAAGGATAGTCATGTTGAAGAAGAATTTGACATAGAACTAAACATAGATGACAATAATGATCGGAATGATGAATATTATGAAGTAGAGGAGGATGATGAAGATGAACATTGGGTGCCTAGTCCGAGGCCATAAAGCATCCATGAGTGCAAACATCAAAGATCGTAGGGTAGTGTTATTTAGATTTTTTTTTTTGCATGAATAAAACACTTTTATTCAAGTATTCAACTTATGTTAGCATGTCTTAGATTTATTAGGATTTTCCAATTTGTTGTTCTTTTAGTGTCCATATAGTTTTACATTTGCATAATAATTTCAACTAAAGAGTTATAGGATTTTCCTACACATAAATTGTTACTCATAAACTATTTAATTATTGGATGTTAATTAGTATTTGTAGTAGTGTAAAATTATAAAAGAAATGGGAAAGAGGGATAGATTCAAATGCATGGTCTTTCCTTGCTGCAACTATGAAATGCAAGGAATAAAATGGCATTTGAAAGACATCAACTATCACCGCCTCCATGATCACAATGGACTCCCTCCATTACATAGGCATAAGATGGGTAAACGTGCGATGACGAAGTATAAAAGGAAAACAAAAAAAAGTAAAAAAATGGTTGAAAAGTGAAATGTTGACTGGCACTTGAATAATTCTAAATATATGTACAAATCTAGGTTAATTGAGCGTTATTATCAGGAAGAAAAGGTGCAATTTTTTTCATCCCTTAGCTAACAAGCTAAAGATATGATTTCCAAGCTTGTAGAGGAGTATGATAGTGTAGAAAAGAGGAAGAAAAGAAGGAAAAAAACCCATCATCACTAGCATCAATATGAAAGTATGGAAATAATTTTAGGTCTCAAACATGCCACCACTCTAAGCAACATAGGCTAGAACAAATTCATTATCATCAACCTGATTGGAGGAATCATTCATAATATATAATGAATAAAGCTTGTAAAAATAACGTGGTCCGTCATTTAGTTTGGGTGACAACGTAATATGTTGTGGTAGTGTCGAAATTAAAGTGTGAGAGAATGAATTGGAAAATATTCCAATTTAATTCAATGAAACAACTTTGAATAGATTATTCGATCTGCAAAACAAACTTTAAAAATGCAGTCGTCAAAGAAACAACGTATTACGTTGAGAAAACACCTACTTTGATATAGATCTTGTAGGCACATTTATATCTGATATTATAGTTTTATATAGTATACCATGTATCTTATGTAGCCTAGTAACGAGTCGAACATCATTATCGGGGTATGACGTAATATCTTGTTAAATTGTTGTACTCACGGTCGGAGGAATGGATTTAGATCCTGTAGGCACATAAGAATGGTGCATTGCAATTTTATACACTATAATGAATATAGCTTGTAAAAATAATGTGTTCCATCATTTAGTTTGGGTGACAACGTAATACGTTGTGGTAGTGTCAAAATTAAAGTGTGAGAGAATGAATTGGAAAATGTTCCAATTTAATTCAATGAAACAACTTTGAATAGATTATTCAGTGCAAAACAAACTTTAAAAATGCAGGTCGTCAAAGAAACAACGTATTACGTTGAGAAACCACCTACTTTGATATAGATCATGTAGGCACATTAATATATGAAATTATAGTTTTATATAGTACACCATGTATCTTATGTAGCCTAATGCTTGAGTCAAAACATTGTTATCGGGGGGAGTAACGTAATATGTGGTTAAATATTTGTACTCATAATAGGAGGGAATGGATTTAGATCATGTAGGCACATAATAATGGTACATTGAAGTTATACACTATAAAGAATATAGCTTGTAAAAACTAACGTGTTCCATCATTTAGTGTGGGTGACAACGTAATACGTTGTGGTAGTGTCGAAAGTAAAGTGTGAGAGAATTAATTGGAAAATATTCCAATTTAATTCGATGAAACAACTTTGAATAGATTATTCAGTGCAAAAGAAACTTTTAAAATGTAGGTCATCAAAGAAACAACGTAATACGTTGAGAAACCACCTAATTTGATATAGATCATGTAGGCACACTAATATCTGAAATTATAGTTTTATATAGTACACCAAGTATCTTATGTAGCATAGTAACGAGTCAGAACATCGTTATCAGGGGTAATGACGTAATATGTTGTTAAATTGTTGTACTCACAGTAGGAGGGAATGGATTTAGATCCTCTAGGCACATAAGAATGGTGCATTGTAGTTTTATACACTATAATGAATATAGCTTGTAAAAATAATGTGTTCCATGATTTAGTTTGGGTGACAATGTAATACATTTTGGTAGTGTCAAACTTAAAGTGTGAGAGAATGAATTGGAAAATATTCCAATTTAATTCGATGAAACAACTTTGAATAGATTATTCAATGCAAAACAAACTTTAAAAATGTAGGTCGTCAAAGAAACAACGTATTATGTTGAGAAACCACCTACTTTGATATAGATCATGTAGACACACTAATATATGAAATTATAGTTTTATATAGTACACCACGTATCTTATGTAGCCTAGTAATGAGTCAGAACATCATCATCAAGGGTAACAATTTAATATGTTGTTAAATTCTTGTACTCACAGTAGGAGGGAATGGATTTATATCCGGTAGGCACATAAGAATGGTGCATGATGAGGCCACATATTGGCATGTTTTGGCCCCATCTAAATCCTTTTGAAGCTTCTTACACATACGATTTTGAGACTTTGATCTCCTCTTGATGGTTGATATGAAATAAAGTTATGATTTTGCATATATTTAGTTTTGTATGTTCATTTAGATCTAATATGATTATTTACTATGGCGAATCTTTTCTTTTGTACAAACTGATGTTTTACGTCTCCATGAACAAATTACAAGATGCCATAAGTTTTTAAAGTAGTAGGCCCTAGCCCGTAGCACTCTGGTTGTGCTCCTACAACAACCTGTAGCCACTGGCTGGGCAATGATAAGAGAGAATCATGACATTCAACAACAATGAGGCATCATGAAGTATATGGAGTTGAGCATATGAAGCTGGAAAATGAGTTAACCAAGTGGTAGCATTGTTTGGACAAGTCTGAGAAGTCTTTGGGTGATTTATCTTACCCGTAGCAAGCTCCAGACCTACCGTAGCATCTTCCAGAACTACCTACACAAACAGCGTGATTTACCTCCACTGTGACCGTAGCCAAAGAGAACTTATCCAGCTCACACTGAAGTATAAGAAAAAAAGTACTAGCTATCCTAACGCATCATATGTAATGTTATGGTTACTTTGTTAAGTAGTTTTGTAATCAGTTCTTATCATGTAAATAAGACAGAATTAGCTATCTCCACTCAACAAATATGAAATAGAACAACTATAATCTATTTGAGTGGTTTTTGATCATATTCCTAGCATAGAATAAGTTAGTGATCTGTCTATATATATATATATATATATATATATATATATATATATATATATATATTCAAGATAGAAATGTAATAGATATAGAGTAATAGATTAAGGAATGAAGTGATAGCTGTATGAGAGAAGAAGAATTGTGAATGTGTGAAGATAGAATATATTAATGTGAGTTTGTTCTCTTAAGTTCATTGTAATATCTTTGCTATAGCAATATTTAATTGCTACAGCTTAATAGATGAATCGTTTATCTTCTTGAGTAGTTATGTGAGTTTCTAATGTAGGATAAGAACTCACTTCACTGCGAGGAAGGCCCCTAGGAAGAAATTTCAAGGAAGATCCTATTCCTCCATTTCCTATTTATGTTGTGTGGATTGATTATAAGTTATTCATTTCATTTATAAAAGCTAATGAGTGCATGGTGTGTTGAGTTTTAGATTTGGATCAGAACATCCATAGTTTACTTTCAATTTGCACAAGCATTACTTTATACTCTTTGATGATTCTAGCCGACAAATACCTCACTCCAATGTATTGTAGCATATATTTTGTGGGCCCTTTGAAAATCTTACATCCACACAGGTTGACATTTAATGAACATCGAGTATGAGACCTAATATCATTGGTTGATTATTCTGCACATCAGTGCATTGCAGTTTTATACACTATAATGACCATATCTTGTAAAAATAACGTGTTCCATCATTTATTATGGGTGACAACATAATAATAGGATTTGATACTTTGATGATCCTACATTGTACACATGTGGACTAAAACCTATGAAGGGTAGAATTGATCATTGAATGGTATCATTTGAAGACCTTGTTTTATGATAAATCGGGTGTTTAACCCGAGTCTCCTAAAGGCTTATCTCCACAAGGAAAACAAAGATGAAGTTTTATATATACATTCAATGATATTTAAGGTTCATAAAAGAGTGTTGTTGAGTTAAGACAGGTTTGCATGGAGGCAAAGAGAGTGTTTTTTAAGACTCAAGAAGAAATGAAGTGTTGAGGGTGGATAAATGGACTACTAGCTAGGAATTAAAAGGTAAATGTGGACGGTGAGGGAAGTCAAGAACCTTACTCAAAGTACTTGTCATTTGTTATATGCTTGGAAGTCAGACTTATATACTGATTGGAAAAAGGATATGTGTATCATACAAAGAAATATTGAGGACAAAATTGTAGAGAAGAACAAGAACATGAATATGATAACATGACATGCTCCTTGAGGAGGATTTACCAAGCTAAGAGGTACACTAGCTATAATGAATATAGCTTGTTAAAACAATGTGTTCCATCATTTATTTTGGGTAATGACATAATACGTTGTTGCATTGTCAAAATTAAAGTGTGAGAGAATGAATTGGAAAATATTCCAATTTAATTCAATGAAACAACTTTGAATAGATTATTCAATGCAAAAGAAACTTTAAAAATGCAAGTCGTCAAAGAATAACGTATTACTTTGAGAAACCATCTGTTTGATATAGATCCTGTGAGGAACACTAATATCTGAAATTATAGTTTTATATAGTACACCATGTATCTTATGTAGCCTAGTAACGAAGTTAGATCCTTGTTATCGGGGTAACACATAATATGTTGTTAAATTGTTGTACTCATAGTAGGAGGGAATGAATTGGAAATTATTTCAAAGTAATTTAATGAAACAAATTTGAATAGTTTCATAACACTATGATGTGCAAAACAATCTTTAGAAATGCATGTCGTTTACACAAAAACGTATTATGTGCCCAAAGAATCCTACTTTTACATAGATCCCATAGGCACATAAGCATGTGGCATCGTAGTTTTATACACTATAATGACTATAACTTGTAAAAATAACGTATTCCATCATTTAGATTGGGTGACATGTAATATGTTGTTGTACTGTTGTAATTAAAACTCTCTCAGGAAAAATATTACCTTGAATATTAGATTTAAGTATCTGAATCACCATTCAACTTATAATTTCTTTGTTTTCAATTAGCCTTGTTTCAAATAAATGTTGCAAACAATAACCAGAATTTTTATTCCTTTCAGCTTTGATAGATGACTATAAAATGATGTTGTGGTAAATGACTGGCAAAGTAGTTCAAAAACTTAATAAATTAATAAACAAGATGAGTTGAACTTATTACTGATTTAAAAAAATGTAATGTTCTTACCTGATTTGCAATGTACAGATTGTTTCCAAACTTGCCTATCATGAGCAATGTTCTTTCTCACAGCCCACCTTCAGAAATCTCCTTTAACTTCCATAAAATTGAATGAAATATGAGTGTTGTTCTTTTTTGCAATACTTAAATAAATTCATTTATGTAAAAATAATAAAAAAATAGAACAATGGCGCCAAAAAGTGGAGTAAATAGTTTAATGGATATAATTTAGGTAGCAAGGAATTGATTGTAGCATTCAATAAATATTTGAAATGATGCTTTGAAATGATGTATTTCCCTACAGGCTGTAGCGCAACAAATTCATAACAATAAATGTGAATAAATAAGAAGCGTTGAGCAGTCAAGGGGAAGTATTGAAATGACTTGGGTTCCGTTAATTTTTTAACTCCGTTAGAAACACTGGAAAGTACCCAGTCAGCAGCCACCTCATTACTCCTTGTGAACTTATGTGAGGGATAGGGCCAGCCCATAATTACAATGTTGAGTAGGGAGTGAAGACATCATAACTATCACCGACTGTTGAATGAAAATATCAAAAATTATGTAAATGTGTTACGTGTGCAAAAACACAAGAAGAACCACAAAGGAAAACCAAGGCCATGAAAGAAGCAAATAAAAAATTCCTCAAGTGAGTGTACAATATGCCACATAAAGGACCTACTAACCAATTTGAGAAAAGTGTGTAGAAGGAGACACATACATGAAGGTAGAAAAGGCCAAAAGAACAATCCCTCCATGATACACCTACACACGAAGGTAGAGAAGGATGAAAAAACAAACCCCCATGAAAATTTATAGACTAGTGTGAGTACAATATTCATCCCAAACAATTCACTAAGAATTTTTGTGAAGAACTAAAAAGTGACCCTTTGAAAAACTAGGTAACACCTATACTCTATGCATAAAACAATATGATTTATAGTATAAGAATTTAAATTTTCTAAAAAATACAATCATGATACAAAATAAAACATTATGAAGCCATTGATGTGAAGAGCACAAAAAATGCTTTTAGAAAAAAACAAGTCATTTTTTTGCATGAATGAAACGTTATTACTGGTCAAAGTTCCAAAAATAAGGAATTGTACAATTAAATATGGAAAAAACTGCAAATCTTGGAAAAATGGATTATTAAATGTTGAAATGGATGCTAGCACTACGTAAATTCTAAAAAAATAGGTAGGTGCTAGAAAATCACTCTCCCTAGCTTCTTGGATAAAAATTTATGAGTTCCAGAGTGAAAATAGTTTTCAAAAAGGCCCAATAACTAATTAGGGTCACAAGACCCTTGATACTCCAATTTTAATGATCTTAAACTCTTTAGAAATCTCTAAAAATGAAGAATAAAAAATATAACTTCAATCTTTGTTTTACAAAATAAATGCAAAAAAATTGTGGAAGAGCCTACTTGTCCTAGCTCTTCAAAAAACTTGAAATTGAAATTCTTTGCAAATGACCTAACGATATTCGATTAAGGTGAAAAAAATAAAAAATGACTTTCTTTGGCACTCTAAACCCAATAAGAATAAAAAATTGAAATCAAAACGAATAAAAAAGACTACTCTTCTCTAAACCAGCTTTCCTGCACATGGTTTTATAGAAAAGCTGAAAACCCAACCAAAGAAAAAAAAATGATACAATATGAGAGATGTTGTCGAGAAACCTTTGATACCATGCGAAACAAGGACTACTCAAGGAAACATTGCAATGAAACACACTATCTACAAACATGTAATCAAAAAAGATATTTCACCAATAACACAAATACATTAAAGCTAACAAAGGAATGTACAATATAGAGATTGACATCTAGTAAACTATTGCACAATAATACTAAGGATCAAGGAGTAATAATTGGTTATCCACAATGACAACATTTCTACTAACTCAACTATATTCCTGCATAAAAATATAAAAAAATTTATTAGATAAGAAGCACAAGGGTGAGTGGGATATTTATTATTGGTGGAGTTTAAGGAAGAAACTTTGAATAAGAACACCTAACTTCACTTGAATCTTTTCACATGTATTAGGATTACTGGTACATTAATTTTTGCATATTAACAATGTATACACAATGCATCTCACGTAAATAATATAATTGCCTAAGGTCGACTTCACATCATGTAATATCCATTTTGGGACTAAAAATAGAGAAAAGGGGTTAACCGGTTATCCCGAACAGATCTGATCTTGAAACACCTTTAATTATTCACACAACAAATTGATAATAACTGAAAACCAATCTAAAATCAACAGTCTTCAAGGGAAGTGAAGTGTTTAAGGAATTCAAGTCCACTTTTCACTATGAAAATCAATGAACAATGCCACGAATCAATTAATCTAGCCACACCAATATTTAAAAATCATAAATACATCAAAATATTGAAGGAATATCTGATTCCATAGATGGAATTAATTATTTAGAATAACAACAGACTAGCAAAAACTTTGGGCTAGGGAAAATAGTAAACCTTTTCCAAAATTCACCAAAATGGAGATTCCGGCCTTATAAATTATCTTGGAATCAGAATATGAAATAAAATTCAAAACTTGTGCCCTATAAGACATCCAATTACCCAAAAACCTAGTCACCCCAACTAGTAATGGCTCTAATATGCATGCAAATGTCTGTAAATGTCTTCTTAAATCCTTCACTATCCAAATCTGCAAAAAGGTCTTCAATATGACTTTTCTTCAATCAAGATAGAGGCCTTTCGTCCTCCAACCAACCACAAGAAGGATTTCCTTCCTTCTTGGAATGCCACACATTTGGATTTCTACTCAAGCGTGGAAAAACAAGGAGTAAATAGCCCAAAGGTCCAAATTAGATAAAATTCCCTAAAAATAGATGCCACCAAATGAAGTCCTTACTCTCCTTTTATATCTTATCTTTGGCATTAAGGCCCAAAAGGACAAGGTTGACCCATAGAAAGCTATTTTAATCTTTTAATTGGCATCTTAAATGCACCAAATGGAGATGACCTCCATATAAGGTAAATGTACAAAAATAAAAACATAAATATGATCCCGATCTTCCCTTGCTCATCTATTGCTTGCCTTCGGAAAGAGGAAGGAAAGGAATCCTTTATTGTGGATTAATTCAGAAAAAGGAACTTTACAATCCTCCCTTCTTGAAATTGCTTTCCCTCAAGAAATTGTAAGTACCTGTATC
This sequence comes from Taxus wallichiana var. yunnanensis, assembly GCA_018340775.1. Classification (NCBI taxonomy): domain Eukaryota; kingdom Viridiplantae; phylum Streptophyta; class Pinopsida; order Cupressales; family Taxaceae; genus Taxus; species Taxus wallichiana. The sequence continues at coordinate 701,497,129 of CM031240.1, forward strand.
CCAAATGAATCTCAATTGATTCTTCTTTGATGTACCTACACAAGAAGTAAATATATCAAATAAAACAAGAATGTTTAACAACAATTTTAAATTCCCCTTATCACGCCTTAGGGACATGATAGTTATCTCTCTTCTTTTGCTTGACACCACCTCATAATTTCCATTCAAATGATGGCTTCTCAACACTTTAGTAATGTTGTCCCAAAAAAAACTGTAACCATGTGTTTTTATTTCAAAAATCAGAATTTTCAAGTGTGAAAATAACACATCATAATATGGTTATGTTCCACACTTTAGCTGAGATATTATTCCACCAACATTCCATGACATAATGCTCTTAAAAATTGGAAACACACTGCTGCTCATGGATTTTAATGGAAGCCCCAATTCTGATTTTTACCAACTCGACACTATGACCATGGCATAACAATTACCAAACTGAAATATCATGAAGAAAAACTACTCCATAAGTAAAGTAAGGATTGAAATTTGATTTGCATATGCTGAAAAATTAGGAGCAGCATACCTATAATTAAAATCAGTAGTTATCTTGGCCTTAAACTTGAGAAAATCAACCTTTTTAACATTCCCATGAATTCTGATTTCATCATTTTCAAGTGGAACTGAAACTCCATGTGAATTTTGAGGGCAAGTTCCTCTAAAATTTGGAGCTCTTGATACCCAAAAACATTGTGTGACTTCGTTGAAATGAAAACAAGGTAGTCAAAATAAAATCCATACCTCTTCATGGGGTCATAAAATGAAAAATAGAACCGTAATTCTCCTCTTTTGTGGCCATGTGAACAAATACAAGTTTATCATAATTTCTTCCTTTGTCTTTCTCATGGAATTTTGGGTTAACAATTCATAGAGAAAAAAATCAGAATTCCTTAAACATGTCATGCTAGCATTCTATTTCATCAAATTCCTTCCATTCCATAAGCAAAGAGAAAATTGAAATCTTTACCTTCACCCTTTTTGTGTCTCATGAAATAGCCCGGATGATCAGCCCATGGGGCATCATGAACAACCCACACTATCATGTTCTTCACCCTTGATTTGGAAGCCAAATAGACTCCATTCTTGTAGTGAATGATCCCATCCATTATTTCAAACCTTTCATTCCCAATTCCCTCCAAAACAACATTAGCAAACTTATGCTTAGCTGTAATTAAAGGCTTTCAATCAGTTGTTGTCTTAGATAAGGAGCAAAAATGTGATTCCCATGGCCAAGTATCTTCTACCAAATACTTAACTTGAGGTGTGTCCGGAAGCATACCTTGTAATGTAACCTTCTTACCCTTGTCTGAGAAGCTTATTTCCATGCTTTGATAATTGAAGGTGAGCTCTCCCAATGATAGCAACCATTGGACCCCAAACACGCTATTCATATCAGCTATGTTAATGAAATAGAAATCAACACATACCTCATATTTTCCCAATGTAACATGGAGTTGGGAACATTTCTTTGTGCATGACATAGAGTAACCATTTGTTGTCTTGACCATGAAGCCTTGTCCATGGAGGGTAGAATCCTTCATAACCTTGTTAGCATACATAATGATTTCAAAACACTCCTCTATCCAAATTTCTTCTAACCTTGTGCATGGAGTAACGATACCAAATAATTATTTTTAAAAATAAACGAGGTCAATCAGAATTAAAATCTTAATGCCCACATAACCTTGCAATGGAAGGTCTAAGTGCCATAAGTTATCCCACAAGTTTTTCATATTGATTTCAACATGTCGCTTAATGAAAGAAACATATTGTAGTGACATAGGGAAATTTAACAAACATGAAATTTGATTATACCTTGAGTTTCACTCTGCATTTCCACCTTCCCATGCCGGATGAGGAGTGATCGAAACATCCTCAGTACTACCAATATTTTGAATCATAATTTTTGAGTTGGAATCAACCTTCTTGTTCTCCTCTAGTTCAAAAAACAAAGATCTTTCCGCCTTATTTTCAACAATATATTGATGGTGTTTGCATGGGGCATCTTCACAACTCTTACTTTAGTCATTCACACCATCAATATGAATCTTATTGTCTGGTTTTCTAAAAATTCCAGTGAACTGAAAGCGATTGTATTCATCTAAAAAGAGAATCTTCTTCATCCACATGACCCTCAACAAGGTCACTCAAAAGTCTTGGTCCATGGACCCTATACAAATTATATTTTTCATCATTCATATCATCATGAAGACTATCCATTTGTCATGGTTTACTTCAGAGCATCACATTTTCCCCAAGGTTATCCCTTTCAACAAATTTACCAAGATCATAAATCTGAAATGGCATGGCATAAAAAAATAATTCTGAATTAGCTCCAAACCTTCGGTTGCCTTGTTTATGTATGTTTGAAATGTCTTCATAGCTCTTACCTACGTATAATCCATCACCACTTTGATTTCCAACAAGCTTATTGTCATCATGTTTCTTTGGATAAGTGTTTCCAACTAGCCCTTTCTCTTCCCCTTCTTGCTCCACATCCCTTGTTTCATCACATGTCAAAAAAATTTCAGCATTAACCACATAATGAGAAATATTTATGTCATGATGTTGACTTTTCAGAATGGGTGTAAGTGCCACGGCCTTAGGTCCTTTGATAACAACCCTTCTTCCTCATTGATTCCATCTTCATCGAACTTCATTCTTTCTTAATGTTTAGCCAACATTAAGGTGCTCCTTTCCTCAAGGGTTGGGATATCCTTTCCAAGACCCTTATGGATGCCTTGAGGTTTTGACTAAGTTCCAATGCCCAATCTATATTTTCTCCATGCTACAAACTCAAAAAATGATAGGGCATTAAGAATAGCCTCTGGAAGGGCTTGGTAATCCTCAAAGCTCATTGCAACCTTGGTGACATTTGAAACCCTTGGCTCCTCCTTGAATATCCTTCCTCTTTGTAGGTTTTGCATAGTGGAAGCAAGAGAGTCCAAGGTATCTGCTAGTCTTTCTTACACCTTTATCAATCTATCCATGATTTCTTTCCACAAGAAACCCTAGGCCTTTGAAGATTGGCCAAGCTCGATACCACTGTAATATCCCTGTTGGGGCTGAAAATGGAGAAAAGGGGTTAAAGGGTTTTACCAAATAAATACGATCTTGAAACACCTTTAATTATTCACACAAAAATTGATAATAACTGAAAACCAATCTAAAATCAACAATCTCCAAGGGAGGCAGTGGAATGTCAAAGGAATTAAAGTCCACTTTTCACTATGCAAATCAATGAAGAATGCCAAAAAACAATTAATCTACCCATGAAAATATTTATAAATCATAAATACATCAAAATATTGAAGGAATATATGATTTCACAGTTGGAATTATTTATTTAAAATAACAATAGTATAGCCAAAATTGAGGGCTAGGAAAAATAGTAAACCTTTGCCAAAATTCACCAAAATGGAGATTTCGGCCTTATAAATTATGTTGAATCAGAATATGAAATCAAATTTGCAATTTGTGCCCTAGAAGGCACCCAAATACCCTCAAACCCTAGTCATTCCAACTAGGAATGACTCTAAAATGCATGCAAATGTCTGTAGATGTTTTCTTTGATCTTCTACTCTCCAAATCTATAAAAAGGTCTTCAATATGACTTTCTTCAACCAAAGATAGAGGTTTTTGTTCTCCAACAATGAGAAAATATCCCAAAGGTCCAAATTAGATAAAATTATAAAAAAGTATAATCCACCAAATGAATTCCTTACTCTCCTTTTATATCTTATCTTTGGCACTAAGGCCCAAAAGGACAAGGCCAACCCATAGAAAACTATTTAAACTTTTAATCGGCTTCATAAATGTACCAAACCCATCCGACCTTCATAGAATGGAAAAATACAAAAATAAAACATAAATATGAATGAAGAAAACTGAAATATGATCCACGATCTTCCCTTGCTCATCGATTGCTTGCCTTCGGAAAGAGGAAAGGCAAGGAATCCTTTAATTTGGATTAATTCAGACAAAAGGGAAATTACACATCATGTGATGTAGGAACATCTAAGGTTTAGGGAAATCCTGCACAATTTTGACTAAGTATGGGTGTGCACAAGATGAAGAGTGTGTGAGAAGGAAGAGGAAGTATGATAAAATGAAAGGAAGATTGCACATAAGTGCTCATAAACTTTACGTAATGAAAATAAGCAAGGAGGCACAATGTGCATGGAGTGCATAGTAGAAGTAGGTGCAATAGAGTATGAAGGTTTTTGCAAAGTAGAGTAGACATGAAAAATAATGTGTAATGGTGAACATAAGGATTTTGGAAGCATAATGGTGTAGTTTGACTCAACCTAGTTGTTGGAGGTGCACATATATTATGAGAGGATTTATGCACAATGGCAGAGAGTGCACGAAAGGAGTAAGAGCATGGAAGAGGATTGTGCAATAGCTTGGATTGTGAAGGAAGAATGTGGATAAGCGGAGGAAGGCCCAAAAGTCCAAGGATAGTGCACGAAAGAATGTAAAGGTGTAGCTCTAAGCTTAGAGTGTGTGGAAGAACTACGAAGAGGCATGGCAAAGGAAAATAAGATAGTGTGCATAAGAGTTGATGGTTGGTAAAAATGACAAAAGGTGTTAGAAATTGTTTGATCATGGATGTTGACATGGACTGAATGGTTACAGAGGTGCAACAACTAGGTCAGTGTGGCACAATAGGGACATTTAGATGGAAATAAAGTAGCGTAAAGCATTCAATGAGATCAAGTTTAAATTTGAGAGTGAGTGGGAAGATCTAGAAGCATCTAGAAGGGACCAACTCGCCCAAAAGAGATTCAAACAAGGAAAAAGAAGTGGGAAATCATGGTTATTTAAGGAGGATGAGTTCTTTGGGGGCTAGTGGACAGATGAGCCAGAATCACCCAAGGAGTAAGAAATGACTGAAGAGACCCAGAGCCGAGGTTGTTGAATGTCCATAAAGGAAAAAGAAAACCAGTCTAGGTTGGGTCCATAGGAGAACTCCAAGAGTCTGTTCATAACTCCAAGATAACGAGTTATAAGCTCCATAGAGAGTCGTTGCACGTAAATTCCGTTAAGACTTTCATATTAATGACACACCAATAATATAACATTGACCGATTATAATAATCAACTATTTAATAGTACAATTTTTTTACTACTACATATTAGAAAGTTATTTGGGTAACTCAATTATAATATCTAAAGTCTAATATATATTTAAAGTTTTGATTTTTTTCCTCTATAAAAAATATGTAACACAAAGGGACTCTAACTATAACAAATTCACATGACAACATAATCTTCTCGGTACGTACTAAATATGCAAGTCTTAACGAAGGTGGTTTTAATTTTTAAAGTAAAATCCTATGTAAAAAATATGTAAGCCATAATGAAAAGGAAAAAAATGAATTCAATTAATCACCTTAAGAAAAATATTAAATTACACAAGTTAAGAGGCCAAATTTACTTTGAAGTGTTAGATAGATTAGGGAAAACATCGTTATGTTGAAATATTCGCTCTCTAATAAGATAACAATATAAAATTTTGGTAGTTAAGATAAAAAAATGAACATAAAGCTTATTTGTATCCTAATAGGTATATAAACTAAAAAATTTGAATTATGTGTGAAGTGTGAAAATAATATATTGTTGAAATATTTATTATTGATAATTATTTTTATGATAACAAGGTCATGATATGGTAAATCCTTGAAGTGTATTGTTTCAGTAATAAACAAAAATTTAGAAATTAATAATGGGAAAAGAAATAGGAAGTATCTTAACATATATGAAAAAAAATATTAGAAAAATTAAATGTTTTTAATTTTGAATCCGACTTTATATACAATAGGGTTCAAATGAAAATAAATTTAAAAATGATTAAATGCTTACGAGATACCTTTGACTCCAAATCTGAAAAACTTAGCAAGTACACACTTTGCAAATTTCAGGAATGAATCTCTCGATTTTATCAAGCGCAATTTTATCCTGCAGTTTCTGAATTGATGGTAGCACAAAACAAATGGCTACAAAAATTGGCAAAGTATAAATGTGAAGTGTTTGTGTGGAAGAAATGCATTTACAAAAATTATGCAGATAGAGATCGAGACCCAAATGACAACAACTGTTAAAACCGGTTGTAGCAATTGTTTTTTTTTATTTATGCGAGCAAGTAATTTTTTAATTATGTAGAGCAAGTAATTTTTTAGTAGCCGAGAAAGTAATTTTTCCCTAATTTTTTTAGTAGTTGCGAAAGTAATTTTTCTCTAATTTTTGTTTTTATTTCATGGACACAAAATAAGAATTTATAGCATAATCAATATATGTAAATGTATATGCATAATTAAATAATGTAAAATTAAATTTTACTTGTGACATAATGTAAAAAAGTGAGATTAAATACCTAAATTAAATTTTATTTAGTAACATAATTGTAACCAAATGAAACTATATTACATTCCATCCCAATACCAAATTTAAAAAATAATTCTTTTTATTAAAATCTTTGCAAGTGTGTTCATTTCCTCTCATCATTAAAATCTTTCCAATCCGACCATTTCCAACCACAGAAATTAAAATCAATCTTTCCAAGCCCGTCCATTTCCAACTTCCAATAATTTTTCTACCTCCAGCAATCCTGTCATCATTTGCAAAGAAGAGCTTCTACCATTGATTCATTTGCATGCATTTTGCCTTAATTTATATTATTGCATGGATTTTTTTCCTCTGCTAAGAAAGTGAGATAATACTTTGCATTGACTTGTGTATTTCCGCAACAAAGTGTGGGATAATTCTCTTTTAGTTTACATAATTATCAATGTATATTTTGTAAAAGGTGACCTCTCAAACAAAAATTTGGGTTCGATTTTAAAATGAAAATGCAAAAATTAAATATACGTAGAGTCAATCTCCTTTCATTACAAAAGGATCTAAACTCAACATTTGTATGAGCTTAACAAACAATGCACAAAAGACAAGCTTGGGTACTACCACGTAATTTTCATACCATGTGTTTTTTTCATTTACTATTGTACATTTGAGAAAGTATTGTTCAGAGAAGGCCCTTTTATGTGAGACCCTTTTGTGCCACCCTGAAGGACAAGGAGATGACATTGTGCTAACCGATAGTGGTAATCATACTACAAACGTGGAGAAAATTCGGTAGGATCACATACAATTGTCTCATACTTTCTCCAATATATTCCTTGCTTGGCCTTCATGCTCATGGCACCCTTTTAAAAAACCTAAAACGAATGCAATTTTAGGTTCAAAAATCTGCCAAACGCTTCAGCTATTCATGTGAACCATAAAAATTATATTGATTAAAATATTAGCAAAACTATCAATTGCATGCAAGCAGTACAGTGGGGGCGCCGAAAGGGATGTGGTGAATAAGTTAGAGATGATGGGATCACAAACTTCAAAGACAAAAAAATTGATTGTTGAAAACAAGAGTGAGCTGAGGAGGGAGTTATTGTATAATTTGTAGCCAGAGTTAAGATACACGTTGTTTGAATACAAACGCATGTGAATTGACGAGAAGTAATAAAAATGAGGTGTAAGCCTAGCGAGGAAGGACATGTAGTTGTAGACATAGAGGAAAAAGACGTGCAAATTGTTTATTTGAACATCGTGAGTGAACCCATAAGGGATTGAAAATGTGAATTCAAACCATGTAAAAGTAGAAGTGAAGCAATCTAATTATAATCAAAGCAAAAAAAATTTATCTATGAAGGAAACAATTTGATCACAAAACACAAATGTTCAGGTAGTTTTTCCACCAATCTACACTTGACGATTGCAACAACTTGATCAATTGCTCCATTAAAACTCCAACTTAAACCCATATGCTGTTGCCAGTAAGTAGTACCTTCAGATTCTTACAAAGACAAATTACATTGTGCAATCGATCATTACTAGGTGCAGTTGATGTTTGACGTCTTGTATATTCAAAAATTTAGATGTTTATTTGAAGTATGAGATCTATAAGCACCAATTAGCTTTTACAAGGGGTTTTGTACAGCTCTATGTTCACCATGTACAACCCTCTGTTCACCATATTTATCAATGTACTAACAACGTTTTCTCTTATGCTTCAAGCATAATGGAATGATTGCATTGTGCATTTTCTCTATTTTATAGATTCACAGTTTCACAGTTTTTTCGCTTACTTATTTTCTTCTGATTTGGTTCATCTTTATGACAAATCTGGTTTGTCTTTCAGGCATTGAACGTGAGATCGCAACACTGCAATTAGAGGTGTGTGAAAAATCATAAACCTCCCTGTTTCTTAGATTGGTAACTGCCAGAGAAATCTAGTATAGATTCAAGCTAAGCATTGCAATTCATTCGTGCAGTCAATTCCTAATAGTTGTTTTTGGTTTGAGTGCTCAATGGCAGGAAAAAAACTTGTTGCCGAGATTAAAAAGACTGCAAAAACTGGAAATGAGGTTAGCTGGTTTATATGTTTGAAGCATAGTTACCAAATACGGCCGTTTTTTAAAAAGTTACCGTATTTTTGAGTTCTGCCCAGTCCACCGTATGGAACTCCGAAACTTTCGGGCTTTGATTGTTAAAAATTCAGAAAAAGCTAAAAACTCAGCTGTGAATAATTATGTAACGACCCAAAAATTCACACACGAACACACGGTGAAATACATAACTTTTTTTTTTTTTTTGACTTGCTTGACACATAACATGACGCAACATGTCATCACCTAGGATCAACTAACTCTTCTGTGAACAACTCGATACTGAGGATGGCCATAAAAGCAGCACGGAAACGTTCACACCTATCAAGGACAATATACTTTTCTTTGTTTTTTTGACAGAACAACATAGAAGCCCAACCACATGACACTCTCACAGCTAGGGCAAGCCACAGTAAGAAATGATTGGAGGTTATTTATTTTGATAAGACACCCTTTTACTCATGACTTAAGTTTTGAAGGATTGATATATGATTCGCACAAATTCATCTTACCAAGTGAGTTATGTTCTTATACCTTTGTAGAGTAGTTCGCTTAAAGTCTTCTCCTTTATAACCATTATTTGTTTTATATATTTATTTGATAAAGATGGTAATTTAATTCCATAAGGCCATCTATTCACACTTACATTACTAGAACTCGTTCATGCCCTTATGACAACATCGGTTCATGTTCAACAAACTTAAGAGAAAATTACAAGGTACCCTGGATAAAGTTAAAGGAAGAAGGTCAAATGAGTTCACCCTTAAGATGTCATTAGTTCTTACTAAGGTTTAATTGAAGCTTGAGGTTTTATACGTAGTTAAATAGCGCTCTTACTTAGGCTTCACCGAAAGAGCTTATCAAGAGGAAGCTACTTACTTTTAAATAGGCTGAGAGATAAATTGAGTGGTTTCAAAATTTTCTTCTCTTACTTGTTAAATCTTATTAGAAACTAACCATTGTTTTCCTTTAAGCTTGTCTTTAGCGTTCACCAAAAGAGTAGTGTTTACTAGTTCAGTTAGGGATAACACGTTATATAAAATCACTTTGCAAGGATGGTCTCACTCTTGATTACTTAAGGTATTGTTTGTTTACAAGGGGATCTAAACCACAACATATTTCTTTGAATAAAACTTTTAGGTAACTTCTGTAAGGAAAAGCCACCCCATTAAAGCTTACATATAACCCATCAATACAAAGTCTTAGAAAGATTTAAATTAACACTTAATTCTCAAGATCAAAGTTTTACAATGCTTATGCCAGTGAAGAGATTGAATATTATTTCTCACTAAGAAGAGTTACCAGCCAAAATACAAAAAAGGACAAACTACTACTTCACGTAATTCTCTGAACAATTCCAGGAAAGAGGTCATATAAACTCTCTTTACAAGCAATGTTACACAATTTACAACACATTGGACATTTTTACAAGGAACTTCATAAATTGTACAGATGAACCCTTAACACCCTTTTCCTCTAGTCTACTCGCATTCGCATAATCCATCTGCACAAATATTAACTAGAGTCGGTTCATTTAGAGGCCCAGAGCATGTTAAGACTACCCATTGCAACAGTAAGCTAACATTTTATAATATCATGAAAGTAAAATTCTAAACTCAAGAATGGATCAAATCACAAACCACTAATCAATATGTTTCACAAGATGAAGAGATTTATACCAGCCAACAAGGAGGAATCCCAATATTCAAGTGAGAGAAATATTCCAAAGATAATCAAGGTGAGACCTTATTGGTGAAGACAACAAGGCTGAGAGTATTAAGATTTCAGTCATGTAATCCTATGGATTACGTGATTGAAATCTAACACCCAAACATCATTCTATTATTTTTAACCAAAAGGATAAAGATCAGTCAAATGACTTAACATATTCAAAATTGCTTGGTAACAAGACTGCATTAACACACATCCTTGTTTTAGGAAGAATATAGGCCGACCATATATGAACACAAATCAGTCAAAGATTAAAGTTAACTTCACTCGACTGAATAAACCAACATACAAATAATACTCACAACACAAAAACTGAATCTGAAGATTCAAAATGCCAAGTAATTCTCACCGAACCTAATTATTTTTCTTCAAGAAGTTAAATAAATTAGATTCTATCGACTAAATTACATTCAACAACTATAGTTGGATTACACAAGCAAGGATCAAGAAGAGGTCTTTTCACCAAAGGTTGTTATTATCTTACATCACATAAATAGTAATAAACCCGTAATCCACCACTCGTATGATCATTGTAAGAGTTAAGGACTTAGCTCACCAAAATATGTAACTGAGTCGATTCCTACCTTTTCCATTTTCATACAAGTCTAACCCAATTCGAAGAAAGGTAACCATTCTATTTTCATACATGCCTCAGTCAACACTTACTCAGAAAGTCCCTACCTGAATTATTGAAGGTTTGCTAAAGCTACTGAAAATGGATTTAATAGGAACCCATTTCATTCGATACTTGGATTTAAACAAGCGAGGATAGTCTTTGAAAATATAAGTGAATCGACACAAGATCCTCTCTTAGTGACCCACTCAAGTCACCAATCACAAGGTTAACGATCGTGAAGGAGGAATACAAAGCAAAATACTCTTCCTACGAACTATGCCTTCTCTTACGTCTCTAAAACAACATATGAATAGTTTGGGCATACCCATCTATTTCACGACAGTCTACTCGACCTATCCTCATAGTCGCTCCAAAGAAAACATCTGCTACTACAGAGTTCGATTGAACTCTTTTATCTTATGATACAGTGTCTCACGTCACAGGATCTGTATTGAGCAGTCAATATTTCACTCACATAGGCCTCTAAGAAAACATCATGCTCACTATGCGAGGTCTACACACAGATTCAGCCCAAGAAAAGCTTTTACCAAGACAAAAACAAACACTTAGCCTAAAACTGGCCATGAGTCGACAAATCTACAAATATCCACTAATGTTATTCATGGCTCAAGTTTATATCTGCTACTGCTGGTTTAGAAATCGAACTCAACGGCCATTGTTCACTATTGTCTCTAAACGTCACTCGAATTGAAGAATTAAGCAGGAAACACCCAGGTTAAAGATCTAACACCCACAGTATAAAACATCAACCATTATTTTGCTATCACATAGCAGTTACTCTTTTATTTCGAAAAGAAAAAAAAAACGAGGCAGAAAGGAGTGTATACATCTTTATCACCGATTCTTTACCGGGGTATGAAAAAACAAACAACTCCCAGCAGTCCTTCCATTCCTTGATTTGGGTCGATTCACGAGAAAAAGCGAAGCCCATTCTAAAAGCCATAACAGATAAAAAAAAAGAAGGACATTCAATTCATGACATAATAAAAGGGTAGCGAGAAGATTGCGAGGGCGGAGTTTAACATGCTTGGTTTAAATGCCATCTCCATATGCATATGATTGTTTCAATGCAGCTGCTTTCCCTTAACCCAAAGTGCTCTGCGAGCTCGTCTTAGCACCACATTCACGCGGTGAAAAATAGCTCTGAAAGCCAACCCCATGATTTGAAGCTCGGACACAGACATAAAGATTACATCACGCTCTTGGCTCTGAAAGGCATCTACCGTAATGATAAATAACCTTTTCCTCCATTAGGTTTGGGGACAACATCAAACTCTCGGTGCAAAATTACCTTGTAGGAGAATCTCAAATGTAAGGTGTGATAATTCCAACAGATAACAACTTTTGCTGCCGACAACTTGGTGACTTGTTGAAGAAGCTCATATAATAGCTTCAAAGCAAATTGTGTTTCATGAATATTCACATTCTCTTAGGTATCTAGAATCGGCCTCACCTTTAGGTTCTCTTGGTGGCTGTTATCATGATTTTCACTACATCCTAAGATCTCACTAGAGAATCTTTGTAAATAAATTTCATTGGATTTTCTTCTAAACACCCTCACTTGACTATCACCATCTTGAGATTTTGAAGAACCCTCCTCTGTTAGTACATGTTATGGAGCTTTAAAATATCTCTACTTACCTTCATCTCACCCAGACATTTTCTCCAATATTGCATAGATCTCATGATGCTAAACCTACATGTGATCTTTCACCTTGACCAGGAGAATCTGCTCCTTTGAGGATGCGGTTCTCCTTCGTGGAACTTGGAAGTTGGACCTTCGACTCCTGCTTGTTGGAGGGCTCGAAAAGATGCTTCTGACTTCGAGATGTTTTATGTGCATGCCCACCATATAGAACTGGCTCGATTCACTATCAGCGGGCCCCTTCTCATTGGATCCCAGCAAAGAATTCACAAAATCTACGGCACTCAAGAAGGTGGAGGTAACACGCCTACTTCCCTAGGTTGTAGCTTCATCTATAACCACCATATCAAACCCATGGGCTAGGCGCTGGAATAACTTCCGGTCGATCTAGAAATAGTAGTGAACGCAATCTCGAAACCTCACTTGCAAAACTTTCCTCAAGATTTGATCGAGCTTCTTCCATGTTAAATTCACCACACAGGAAGTGACTTTCCAAAATGAAAAGGCAAGGCAGACTCAACTAAAACTTTATCTCGTTCTTCTACTACAAGCTGCAAGATTTTGCAACAAGCCCGATCACGGCGTGGTCGCGTGCGGCGAGAACATCGGGATCAACACCAACGGTTCCTTGGGATCACCACTGCGGCAGGTTGTCACACTTAACTCTCTCACGGAGGCCACTTTGATTTTACGAGATAAGTTTACTTCTCTACCACTGTAGGCTACTGCATATAGCCAATTACTTCCTCACGGCACTTTCTAGAAAAAGTTTCAGTTCTACGCTCCAACAATCTGCATGCGGCATGATTTTGAGAACCCACACCCACCCTCGCAACATCAGGGTGATAGACCTTCATTTCACCATCAATGAATCCACTATCCAGAACACGCTGTAGCAATTCATCATTGCAGCATTTGATGGAGTGCAAACAAGCATTCGTGGTTTAGGGCAGAAAACAACAGGTAGACCATGTGAGACAGCAGATTGCAAGTCAACATTTTAATAAATGGGGCATGTGCGGCCACCAACCAGGAAGTTGAACACGCCAAGAAAGGTGCGGGGGTTTTTAATGCAATGGCAGGTGGCCATTAAAGCCACCCACCTCCAGCCGACCAAGGAAACAAGGTCAAAAAAATCATTAACCTTTCCTTCCCCACGCCAAACGTGGTACACAAGGAGATCAAAAGGGAGAGACAAGGTAGGTTGGGGACATAAAAATCTATATTTAAAATTAGTAATTTAAAACAATTCTAAGATTGCGGGATCGGTCGACCCGGGAGGAGAAACGGGGTTGAGTAATTAAATGAAATATTTATGCGAATGCCACTCCCCAAACCGTGGCGCCACCACAAAACATACTCTTCCTCATTTGCGACGAGGCTCGATCAGCGGGAGCGTGACAAAAAATCAAAAGGATAGTTTAACGATAACATAGAGGATGATATCGATAACAATCGATATAAAGAAGGTAATAATAAAATACAATCGTTGATCGATAATGCAATCATAATGTCATTAATGTCATTATTATATTATTCATTATTATCATTTACTGACTTGTAAAATATTATCATTATTATCATTCTTAGCACTTGTAAAGGGCATAATTATCAATATAAATTTATCAAATCTATTTACCAAACCGTAAAAGCCAAAAATTGCAGGTATTTGTGTGGAATTTTCTATTTTTATAATAGCCCATACCATATTAATTAAAGGCAGTTAGAGAGTGAAGGTGTAATAATTTTTAATTTGTTGTATAGTTGTGTGTTTAATTATTAAAATTACCATATTTTTTATATATACAAATTACTGTATTTATCCTATTATTTCTATGGACCGTTTTTTTTCCATATTTTGTGTCCACCATTTAATACTCTCCGTACAAAAGTTGCTACTATGGTTTGAAGTTGATCTCTAAACTGGATTGAGAATTTCATAACTTTCCGGTCTGCAGGTTATGTAGACCAAATCCTCGAGGAAGGTTGCATAAAGTGTCAACAGATACAACTGCTTTAAAACAATAAATTTATAGAAGTCTGTTCAGTCAGCATCTGTTTGGAAAATGATAAACTTAGTTACTTATATGTGTTCAATTAATTGCAAAAGTTGATAGTTTACTAGAAAGATTCACCAAAAAAACTAATTTGGGAACTTATAGGTTAAAACACAAAGCCACAAAGAAATACCAATCTGAGTTAGGAGTTAGAGAACTCCACTGTCCTAGCCATGGCTGTGACTACTGAACAACATCTTTTTCTCAACTGATGATGATGTTATTTTCTTAAGATGGTAGGATAGGAATCCCATGGTCAATTATTGGAAAAATCAAACCTGCCAACCATTTTTTCTAAAAAAAAATATGAATAAGAAAAGATGTGATAAATTTGCAAGTTTTTTTCTTTTGGAAACAACACAGCTGTATTAAATTTTTTAAATTTATTGCGTCCCCATTGGAAAAAATCCCTCACCCAAGAAAATTTAAGAAAAATCTCTTTCTTTAATTACGCCGAAGGCGTTACCCCTATGGGAAAGAGGCCTCCTATTGTTCACGCGAATGTCTTAAATTTGATGTGTGTTTAACCATTTTTTTAATTGAAAAAGGGAAACTGTAACATCATAAAGATAAATGTTATTGAGAAGACCTGCGAGCTAGGATTTGTAAAATCATGCTTGCCATTTTTTTGGTTTTGAATATGGCCTCCATTGGGTCACAACCACCTATTCAAATCAAACACGATTTACGCTCCGATGGGGCATTCGTGCATTATGATGAAGGAGGAGCTTGGGAAATACATGGACTACCAACCTCCTGCGCATGCAAACTACACGGAGCCCTTCGGTGAGGCAGGGGAGGACTTGCTTAGCGTCATTATCTAGTTCAAGGCTTCAAGAGAAAGCTTGGAAATGTTATAGAAAAGGGATTTTTTTAGATAAATTTAGATTCACTGACAATATGCGAATTGGGTGAATTCCCAACAACTGCAAATTTTGGAATTGAGACATTGGTACTTGATATAACTAATTGCAGAGCGGTGGTGATTTAACTTGCAATTATGTTTAATTCCCAGTCACCCATGACATCAGCCTTCCACCAATCCATGCCCCCTGCTTGAAAATTTCTCTCCTCTTGCCTTTGGCAATGCCACTTTTTTTGAGATTGGTCATAATCTATTTTTGGAAAATTCTCACCCATACCAAGAATTTCAATTGCGATATTTCCCTAATGTCAAGGCCATTTTATTGAGATGGTCTCTACCTGTCATTTGGTTTGCTTTCATGGAGAATGCCAAGGCTAGCTTGTGTTTTCTGACCGATGTTAGATTTCAAAATATTCTTTCTACTTTTTTTTTTGCAAGCACCTTTAGAATGTTTTGGCTCAATTTTCAAGTATTGATACTGGAAATGTCCTCAAGGCATATTTTATAGGTTTATAGCATCTTAGAACATTAGTTGTAACTTTTAGTGTTGCAGCTACGTGGCATTCCTCTCTTATTGCCCAGGTGGGATATACAAGAATATTGGCGGGCTTTCACATTTAGTAGGACTCTAATATCCCGTGGGGGAAATTGTGTTATCTTTAGGGAGTGGTTATTCCATCTTATTCACAGTTGATATCCTTTTTCTAAATTGTAATATAGAGTTGTGATCTTCTTTTTCTTGTTGAAAATGTTGTTAGTACAGGGTCTTTCTCTATAAGGCATTTGTAAACCCCTTCAAGGATTTCATTCACCCTATGTGCTATTTTGGGGGTTTTATATTTCATGTGTCATTTTTATTTAGTAATATTTGTTACTAGATTTAGATTACTTGATTGCAAACCATTTAATTTGATATTGCATATTAAGGATAATGCGAGAGGATACGAGGTAAGTGATGAAAAGATGAAACATAGTGGAAGTAATAATTTTAACCTTGTAATTATGTATTTGATTCTTTATGCTTTATTGTATTAAATGTGTATTTAGTACATGTTAGAATCCTGCATCAATAAAAAGGTGGAAGTTCCTTTTGAATTATTTGTTTGCAACGGTGGCAATAAGATGCATTCTAGATGAATTTTTTGAAGTGAATAGTGGCTTAGTTTTATTAGATAATTAATTTGTATTGTTGGCATAACCTTGTAGGATTAGCGTATTTGAAGGTTCTTCATGGATTGATTAATGGGAGGGGTATTTTGTATTGACACAAAAAGGACAAGAACATTCTTGTTGGTGGTGATGTTAATTATGGTATGCCCAATTGATATGCTGAAATATAAAGCTTTTTATCTACAAAATTTGGACTTGTTGTCTCTCTCTTCTTGATCTATTTGTTGGTGCACTGATTCTCTTATATTTCCACTACAAATATTGATATGCTTGAAAACATTAAAATTGGAGAGAAGAATGCCAGAGATGAGGCCTACAAGGTAGCAAAGAAGAAACCTAGGATCTATGAAGACAAGTAAGTGGGATAGTTCATTTGATAATCATTTTCTGATCTTCATCCCATTAGGATTTAAAAATTTAACTCATTATATTTATTTATGATAGATTTCAAAATGACATAAATGCAGTGAAAACAATTCCTCATCAGTATGATGTCCCATTTAAGGAGGAGGTCAGTTTTATTTTGATGTTCAATTTTAGTGGACTTTATATACTTAAAACTATTATTTATTTAATATCTATCTTGTGTACAATTGAATTAAAAGCTTAAATTATTTTCAGGGGGGTGACTCTAGATGAAACATGAGGTATCAATGATGAATCCTAGAAAAAAATTGATGAGGTATGAAGATGAATCTCCCTTTTTATAGTAGGGTTGGGGTAGCATTTGTTTTAACTGGTTATCAGATGGATATTTTGTTAATCAATAAATGATATTTGGATTACACTTTGACAATAGCATTTTATTTTCTACTTCAGATATGCAAGAGGCTACAAGGTACAACCATGGGTAACTGAGCTGAAGAGTTGCTTTCTCAAACTGGGACCAATATTTCAGATTATTATACTCATGATAAAATGCTTCAGTTCAAGAAACCCAAGAAGAAGAAGAAGTTACGGAAGAAGATAATTGATGTTGACGCACTTGAAGAAGAAGGATAAGATTGGGCATGTTCCATGGGTACACAGAAGGGGTTGAGGGAAGGAAAAATTCAGCAAATATGATATGAAACTACATATAATAAAACAACAGAGGCTTCCAAAGTCCTTCGAGATGAGAAGCCATTGTATGAAATGAAGATGGATGATGATGGTGATATTGTTTTTGGTGGGGAGGATGACAAACTATACAAGTCATTGGAGAAGGCAAGGCAAGAAGTTGTAAAGAAGCAAACAAAAAAGTCTCGGCTCTGGTTCTCATGCAATAGCTCGGCTAGCAATATCTACAAATCAGTTGAAAGGAGATGGGAAAAGCCAACCATCAAGTGAAGCACCAGAAAATAAAGTTTTATTTACTAAGATGGAAGAATTTTGTGGGGTTTACAGCCTAATGAGGGTATGTTACAAAATGCAACGATATTAGAAAATTGAAATGGATTTTTCTCTTTTATTTTGCAAGGAGCTCTTTCATGTAGTCAATATGTCTTTAATGAATTTGCTTTCTCATATAATGTTTCTAATTATTTGTATGTTTTCTAATGAAATTCTGGGGCTTTATGGGTAGGTTAATTTTATGGAGAATTGTTGCATTGGTACTAAAAGCTTTGAAGGCACAAAGCCTTCATTTACGGGAATTCTCATGACCGCAGAAGTAGCGACAGTGGTTATGGTGATTATCATGTTTGTCACATTTCTATTAGCAACCCACTAGCCTAGAAGAAGTAATGTTAAGCTTCCATGGCCTTACATGCGTAGATTAACAATATTTAACATTTTATGGTATTCTCATCATTTGTTTGCTCTGGTGTACTCACTTTTCATAGCTCACTCCATGATGTTATTCCTTTCCCATGGATGGTCTCAGAAGATGGTGAGAACAATGTTAGCCTTTGGATTTTCAGTGGTTTATCCCTAGAAAAATTTGAGCTAATTACATGATCTCAAATGTCTTTACCAGACTTGGAATTACATTTCAGTACTCTTATTGTTGTATATTCTTGCATCAAAACTTGGTGGAAGTCTCTTTAAATTTGAATTATGCTTCAATTCAAGAGTTGTAAGAATTATGCATTTGTTGTCATTCTCTAAGGGAGAAAATATTATATCCTTGAAGTTGTCATTATTCAGACCACAATCACTTTTTCCATATTCCAATCACTGTGGAACTCCATTGGCAAAGATGTTGACTTCCTGTAGGTGGGGCATGTCCTGTCAATCCATTGAGATGATAAGTTTAACACTCATTTTATAGGTGTTTAAATTTAGAATTCACATAACATTAAAAACACTCACCTCAAAAATCTCACAAAGTTGTAATATATAAATACCTAATCCACAAAAGTGTAATGTTTCCAACGAACTCAACCCTTCATCCACATCTAAATTTCTAATTTTCAGGCATCCTGATATGTTGATAATTTCCAAGTATTGGGATGAGCTTAGCTTGGGGAAACATTTTAGTTTTCACTAGTTTCAGAGGATCAATATCTTGAGTCTATTCAAATGTGACATGCAGATATTATTTTTAGTTGTGTGCAATCGCCAACATCCAACTCAACCAACCCCACATAAAGAGTTGGAAGTTTCTCAAGACACTTGCATTTATTCAAATTGAGCTTGGTTAAATGAACATGTTTATCAATGCTTAGAGGCATTACAGAAAAAAATAATATTTTCTAGGTTCAACATTCCCAATGCCGATAAATCTCCAATTTGTTCAGGAAGACCATCAAAGAGATTATAATCACTTGCATTAAACAAGTCGAGAGATCCAATTTTAGATAATTTTACGTGCTTTATGAATTTTAGGAAAGTAGATGTGTTCATAACCAAAAGGCCTTTCATTCTATTGAATTATTTCCTTTACATACATTTATTTTTTAGATGCTGTCATCTCTTGATGTAAATCAGGCAAGTTTCCTATCTCTTGGTTTCCATTTGCACAATTTTCTTCATTACCTAAATCAATGCCAATCCCCTATGGCCAATCAATATCTCCCAAGTCAGGTGAATTCCATCCTATTACATCAATGTATGCATCATGATCATATTCAGGTATGCCACAAGGAATACCATTAGTATTTGCTAAATACCTCCTCTTGGCAAGATGAAAAGCCTCTTTTGTTGCCGAATCATTCCACTTTTCTACTTCTGGAAAGTAAATTATGTATGTGTTCCTTTACCTCACAAAATTTGTTCCATGAAAGACCAACAAATTTCTTGCAATACTCCATTTCCTACAAAGGTACAACTGGTATGATCTAGATAGCTGGAACATCCATACACGAGTTAGTCAACATATTATGTGCACAAGCACATAACTTCAATTTCTTCTCAACTACAATAGATGCTTTAGAGACTCCACTTCTTAAAAGATTATATTGTGTTTTTAGGAATCTTATTGGTTTTTTTGGATTCATGATATAAGATTTGCAAATGTATATGCACGAATTTGTAACAAATTTGAAATGTAGAGATAGAACCTTTAAATGTAATGGTTCATCTATATTTCTACACTTACAAAATCAATCACACCCCTTATCAACATCAACTACAAAAGTAATAACTATCCCTCTAAAAAAATAACATATATAGTTCGGTGTTCACATTGCATTGTACACATGTGATTGCTAGTTTAAATTTTTAAAAGTTTAGTATCAAACTTTATAGGGATAAAAATAGCAATTTTGATTGTTTTGAAGAAAATTGCATATTGCTATTGGTGAAGCCTAAATACCTGCCTTCTGCAGGATAATAATAATGTTACAATATCATTCAATATTAAAGTGTTAGATGTGTTAATTTCAAAAATTATTATTTTTACGCCGAAGGTGTTACCTTTATGGGAAAGGGATTTACAAAATTTCATGGGTCTGTGTCAAATTTGACGGCTTAAATGACAATTTTGCTATATTTAACAATTTTGCTTTTAGTATTTTTAACAATTTTACTTTTTGCTTATTAAAGTTGTTTTTAGCTATTTTGATTGGCAGCTGCATGTTTTAGGGTTTTGGTATTTAGGAATTTTTGGTATTTAGGGTTTTTGGTGTTTTTTATTTATAGGGCTACGGGAATGGGCATCGAGGTGAGGAGAATTTTTGACAGCAACGGCGATAGGAAGATCAGTGTCGTGAAGCTCCGACAGGCTCTGAGAAGCTCAACCTTCCGATCTTGGTGCCCCGAGTTTAAACACATGCACGGCCAGTGACACCCTCAAATTTGATGGCTTTTTGATGCTGTAAAGATCTCTGGTGACAAGATGTTCGGAGTTTGATGGCACGGGAGGAGGATTTAATGGATGCAAGTAGGATTTGTGATGGTGGATGCATTAATATATCATTTTTTATATGTAGAGGTGAATATCCACCGACTCAATCCTTAGGAGATTCTTTTATTTTTTCCTTTGCATTGTAGCCAGATAATGTATGGTGATGCGAGCGCAAGAATCTGGGATGCCTCCGTATATAGCCAAGGTGGAGAAGATTAAGTTCGACAATCGCAACCAGGTCCCCTCCTTTTTCATTTGAAGTTATACTTATATTGGTGTGTATTGAATTTACGGTTTTGGAAATAAGTTTCTGTTGCAATTTTCTAAATATAATTTGTTTGCTGAGAATGGGTGGAGATGATAAAAATTCATTTCTAACACCTCTTGTAGGAGGGAAGCTCTGGTTTCACGTTGAACGCATGCAAAATTTCTGAGCCTATTTTCTTCATTCATTTATATGTGATTCTTTTACCCTTTGAAGAGGTATGAAACTTTGTGTTTGTAGCATTGAATGAACTGTTCGACAAAATGCCTAAAATTAACGGGGTTGTTTGTGTTTTTTAAAAGATATTTATTTGGAAATATTTAAGTTGTTACCTTATGTGCAAAAGCCGTGCCTTTTAGAGATTTCCAGATCTATTAATCAAATATGTATGCAAAATTTAGAGATTGTTTAGATAAGAAAAAAACTGTGCCTTTTAGGGATAATTCTAGTAATCAGATATGTATGCAAAATGTGGATGGATGTGAACTGTTTGAAAAAATGCCTAAAATTAATGGGGTCTATTGGATTGTAATGATTTCATAAATGTAAAAATGGGTTTGTTGGAAAATCCTTGAAAAATTTCAGGAAAATACAATTGGTAGGTTTAAAGTCAGGCTCTACAACCTTTGATGCCATCTTTCCAGCCTCTTTCAAAATGGGAGCTTTAGAGCAGGGTATGGACAACCATCAAAACATAATGGATTGTGTGAATGGTGTTACTGTGCATGACTATTCTGATTTAATATCACCCTAGGTCAAAGAGATTTCCAGAAAGGATGTCCGAGCAAAATGACAGGGCTGGGCATGAGGAAGATGTGCTTGTAATATTTATTTGAAAAGTCTTCCTGCCATTGTAAGGAATTACCTTGAAATTGGAACTGCAAGGAATTGAATTCAAATACCTTTGCAATGGCTGCATGTGGATCCTATGCCATCAAAAATATTTAAAAAATGTGTATGCTATTATTCTTTTTCCATCTTATCATGCCACTATACCCTCTCTGTATCCGTATCTCTATCTCCATCTAGCTCAAAAGGGGAGGATGTTATATGGGAGATTCTCCATGTCTTGTATGTTTGTAAAGATTTAACAAAAATTTGTAACTCATGTATATTATTAATAATAATAGAAATTTGGCATGTGGAATTAAATGCCAAATGTGAGAAGTGTGTAGTGTGGTTAAATAATATGCTTGGGAGGAAACCAAACTTACACGAGACTTTATGAATGTGTTTTCCTTCTAACTTACATGAGAGGCAACTATTATCCAATTTTTCCCCTCAGGAAAAATTGAACAAACATGACCTTGAACAAAAGGAAAATGGAGAGCTTGGTTTAGTCAGAATGCAGCTCATGTTCGATTATGAAAAATCAAGTTGCGCAGGTAGGCTCAATAATGGAAATGCAAAGGTGGTAAATCAATGGGCAAGGGAATGAAAAGAAGATCAGAGCTCAAGTGTGAGAAGAATAGAGAAAGGCTCGAGATTTCAGACTTCACATTTTTCGGCACTATGGAGAAAAGAAGGGCAAAAATGGGTTAGTAATGTCTAAAACTCGAAACCCCAAAAATCTTAAAATTTTAGATTTAGACATTTTGAGAACTCTCAAAGTGAAAAAAAAAAAAATGGCCACCAAAGTCCAAAAGTCCTCGAAAGTATGAAATTTTGGACTTTTGGGATTTCATGAATTTTGGGAAGCATGCCAAAAATGAAGCGGAAAAGTCTGAAATCCCAAAGTCTGAAATTATGAAATTTCAAACTTTTAGGGTTTTGGTGTTTATGGGAATCGTGCATGGAAAAAGTGAGTAAAAAGCCCAAAATCTGAAATTTTGAAAGTTTGAAATTTTGGACTTTCGGGTTTCAGAGTTTTGAGGTTCGAGACTGGGGTTTGGATGTCTTAGTGAGATCAAAATTGGAAAAGTGCCAAAAATGTCTTGAAATCTGAAAGTTTGGATTTCCCAAAAGGGTTCGCAGATTTTAGAAGTCAACACATGTTTGTGGTTTGAGTTTGGCAGCTTCGGTTTTAGACTTTCGAACTCTTAAGATGATTTTGGTGATGAACAATGTTTCAATCTCCGAAATGGAAATTTCAAAGTCTAAATTTTGGGATTTCGAGGTTGCATGCATTTCAAACTTTCATAGTTTCAGAACTCTTATTCGCCCATTTTTATAGAATGACACCTTGACCTTCAGATGGCCATAAATTTTGACTTGGGAACTCAAATTTGCACAAGAAAGGACTTTTTGTAAATCTCTCGACCATACAAGTCAACAACATACTTAGGTTTTCTAATAGTGATCCCAAACAATCAACCATTTGAAACAAAACAAGTCAAGAACATACTTAGGTTGTCTAATAGTGATCCCCGAGTCATAACATGAAATATGGATCCCTAGGAAGTAATGCATCACACCCAAGTCAGTCATGGAAAATATGTCATGTAGAGCTTCTTTCACTGCTACAATGGATGATGAAGAGCTCCATGTTTTCAAAAGGTCATCAACATATAGAAGAAAAATCATAAGTGGGTCATCTTGCCGGAAAATGTAGACATTCAGATCAGAATGACATCTAGTGAATTCTGCAATGAGAAGGAAGGAATCCATCTTAACATACCAAGCTTGAGGGGCATGTTTGAGTCCATATATTTCCTAAGTCTGCATACTAAGGAAGAATCCTTGAAAAAAACATGTGGCTATTCCATGTAGATCGTATCCTCATGGTTACCGTGAAGAAAAACAATCTTCACATCCATTTGACAAATATCCCAATGATGAGTTGTGGAAATGCCAAGAGTGAATTTGATGGAGTTCATTTTGGAAACCAGTGTAAATGTCTCAGTGTAGTCGATACTAAGAATATGTGAGAAACCTTTTGCTACTAGTCATGCTTTGAACTTATCTACAAACCCATATGTTGTATACTTAGTTCGATATATTCATCTGCATAAAACCATCTCCCTTCCCTTAGGAAGATGTGTCAAATCCCAAGTGTTGTTCATAATCAAGGAATTGAACTCCTCATACATAATAGTGTCCCACTCAAGAATGCTAGACGAAAAAATTTTATGGGTTGGAAGTAGAGGCGTATAAAGCATGTAGCCCACTTTGAAACTATGAATGTGTCTTCCTAAAATTTGAAGGATCCCCAACTCATGTACTTGTGGTCTGAAGTGTCTTTCTAGCCCAAAGAGGACTAGAAGTAAGTGAGTTAGGTGGTGAGATGAATCCTCCAGAATGTGTGCCGCTGATGTGTATAGCAGATGAATCTCCATCACTACTCACTACCTAAACTGGAAGAAGAGAGTCCCCAACCTCAGGAATCTTCTCGGGTTGGTCAAATATAAGTGAGTTCAATGAAGAGAGAGAAGTGTCAAGTTTGAAGTCTAACTCTTATGAAAGAGAACACTTCTCTCAATAAACAACTCATGTGTGGTCGATAAAGAAGTAAATATCTCTTAACACCATCTAGGTATCCTATGAAGATGTAGGGCTTACTTTAAGGTTTCATAGCCTTACGTTTCTTCTTAGGTACATGATTTTAGCTCAAGATCCGAAGACCTTGAATCACTCCACTTTGGTTTTACTATTGTTCCAAGTTTCAAAAGGCACGTTTTCCTTTCAAGGCATTTTTTTTCAAACTTGAATTCTAAAGTAGAAAGCATAATTGATTGGTTATTCCTAATACTGAGGTGCTAGTGATTTGGAGTGAATCATGCAGTTATCCATTTCTTTCAAGGAGTTGTTCTTGCATTCTCTAACACAATTTTGCTGAGGACTATAAGGAACTATACAATATAAATCAATTCCATCTTATCTATAAAACTGTTCAAACTTGTTGAAATACTCACCATCATTATCTTTATGCAAAACCTTGATGAATTTTCTAGATTGTTTTTCTATAAGATCCTTGAAGTCTCAATTTTTTGAAAACTTCATAATTCTATTGAAAGAAGTAGACCCACGTATACCAGAGAAATTATCAATGAAGGTGAGAACATACTTAGCTCGAGTGAAATATGGTTTGGGGAATGCCCCAAATAAATCATTGTGTATTAACTCCAATGCATGTGTATCCCTCCATGCTTTTCCCTTGTCATATTTCTCTTCAGGATGTTTTCCAGGTGTGTAACCTCACAAAACCCTTAGAAAAATGAACACAAGGAAAACCTATGACCATATCGTGTTTACTGAGGTTTTGCAAATAATAATAGTTAAGGTTACTAAAACGCTCATGTCATAGTTTTCTTACCCCATCTGTGTGAGTAAGAAATGTAGTAGGATAAACATCGGGTGTAAAATGTGAGAAGGTATAAAGCCAAGCTTAGTGATTTTCCCATCCCATTTTCACTATAGAATCATCATGCAACTCTTATGAATGTTGAATTTAGAGAAAATTAAACTCACATGCACTTACTGATGTGAGTGATCTACTACACTGATATTAAATTGGTTGAAAGTGAGGGAACACTTAGAACAATTGTGAAAGCTCCCCCATTTAGTTCAACACACCCTCTCCTTCGTATCCATTGCCACAGCGTGTATCCACACAATGTGATAGAAGACATGCTTCACATGGTTATAAGGAAGTGAACTTAACTTGTGAAGAACCCATGTGATGCAAAACACTTGAGTCAATAACCCATGATGAATTTTGAGCTGGAACTGCTACAAGAGCCTTGTCATTTCCTTCCCCTTCATCACTATCTTTTTGCCTTAGAAGAATCTGGAGTTGATGAATTTTGTTTAATAGAATTCAAAACACTTATTTTATTCCATTCCAGAATATGAGTTATCTGGTCAATCTAATTCTTCATACACTTGTGTTCATCATGCCCATTTTTCTTGCAATAGACACACTTAAGCTTCTCTTTCTTAGGTTTACCATTGGTAGAGGGTGTTTTAGTGGTTTTTAGGAGGTAGGGTTTTGTTCCTTCTTCTATTGATCCTTATTCTTCTGTTTCTTCTCTTTTTTGTTTGAAATATTTGTTTCGATTCCCAACAATTAGAGGTTTTAGTTTTGAGGACTTCACTATGCCCTTCTGAATTAACTTATTTTTCTCTTGAGTCAAGTCAACAACATAATCATTTAAAGAGGGCATTTTCCATGTGGCTCCAAGAGCACAACTTCCCAAATAGATTTTCCAAATAGATCCTTACTTCATTAGGTGAATCGACATACTCAACATGAAAGATGAGTTCAAAATAAATAAACAAACATAACAACCCAAATGCTTCATCACAATGGTTGTACCACTTTACTTTTTCTGTATCATTTGTTGAATCAGTTTCAATACCCAAAGTTATCCAATGTACTCATTTTCTTCTAAAAAATTGTATTTTAGACTTCCATTGGTGGTAGTTAAAGGATGTGAGCAGTGGAATTTTATTCATCCATTTTAATGCAACAATAATATTGTTGCAGAAATAGAAAGAGAGTGTAGAAAGAAAGAGATGACACACAACACTCCTTGAAATTAATTTGAGTCAACCCTCCATTTTTGGCACTTTATAATTAATACGATTATAAAATGGATGGTTTCAATAGAAAAAGCACATTTGTTAAAAACTGAAACTCAAGTCTGAGTTATTGTTGTCATGCAAATGTGCAACATGGAAATTGGTAATTTTCCAGCATGACAACGATACCCCTATGCCAAAACATTCAAGTCCTACTCCTCCCAAACACTCCGGGTCCACTTAGTCAATCCAATGACCTCCCAGATGATGTTAAATCAGTACCCTCTGTAATTTAGGAAATTTAACTTAACCCCCTTAGGTGATTTTATGAGTTCTTTGAAACTACAAATTTTGGGCACTCATGGGAAGGGCTATCCCTTGGCCTTACAAGGATTGGAGCAACCCACTAGAGTGGAACGGAGGATCCAAATCCAATATAGAGGTGAATTGAAGGCCTAAAACATCATGAAATTTATTTTGGAATATTTAGGAAAGGTTTGGAGGAGTTGGAGTAGTTTCATCAAAAACAGGGTTCTTAGACCTAAATCCAACACACAAAGTTAAAGAGGGACCGAGCTTCGGGAAGTGATTATGGGAGATTTGGATGGAGTTAGGAACCAAAAAATACATCTTCAAAAAGGTAATTAAAATACATACAAGATGGAGAAATCATATTTTTCACAACACCTTAGCGCAATAGGTCTGAAGGTAGTTTTTCTCATGCATAGGTAAGGGACAGATCCAAAATCTAATTTTTAGGGCTTAAATGGAGGAATCAAGATCTGAGACCCACACCATTGGATTTATAAGGCCATTTTCAATCAATTTCATATAAAATTTCACCAAAACATTCCATCGGGAGCTCAAGTTATCGCCATCGCAAGTTCACTCTCAAGACCTCATACTTAGCCATATTTTAAAGTGGATACGTGTCAGCTCCAGGAGCCTAGTGCAATTTTGTGTCCCTTTCATCCCTCAAGGTAGGGGAAATGAGGGATAAGAAATTGTTCCCAGCCCCTAGAAGACCCCTGATCACACATAGGACTTCCAGGATCGCCGGTTCATCCCCAGGTGCTTGTTCTGAGCTCTTTCCTCAATCGCTAAGATCGTGACAAGTGTCGCATGGAGGTGCGTTAATGAAAATTGATGTACCTTTTTTCCCTTAATGCCAAAGGGACATCAGGGACATAAAATTATTCCCCCCATTTGGAATGCAATTTTTAAATATTTGAAATCTGACACTTAGCCATTTTTTCCTGCTTCTTCTTCCTCATAGTTCACCCTACTATTGCTCCGTAATCGGCCCATCCACCATTGCATTGCTCACACCCAATTTTCCATCGATGCTCTGAACCAGATCTACCAAAAAAATAAACACTCAAATCCATGAAAAAATATAGGTTTTAGAAGATATCTTGATCGGAAAATCGAAAGAAATGAAATATGGAAAAGAAGAACGAAGATCTTTGCCTGAAAAACTCTCATTGTCGTGAATTGTAAAATCTTCATATCTTTCAAAATAAAAGTTGGATTGAGATGCCGTATTTTGCAGACTTTCTCATTTTTCAAGATGATCAAGATGCAACAAGGGGAGGTTGAATG
The DNA here is from genome assembly GCA_018340775.1 of Taxus wallichiana var. yunnanensis. NCBI lineage: Eukaryota > Viridiplantae > Streptophyta > Pinopsida > Cupressales > Taxaceae > Taxus > Taxus wallichiana. Next base: position 701,525,272 of record CM031240.1, read on the forward strand.
GTGCCTTGAAACATTTGTTCCAACAAAAATCCCATTTCATGCCCTAGCTCACATTCACAAATTTCCCATCAATCTGGTAATGGAAACAAACTAAAAAATTACAGATGAAATCCAAATGAAAAACCTATTATAATGGAGTTAATTTCATATTGATCGGAGACAAAAACCAAATCTACAAATTTCAAGCTCCATTAATCGCTGATATGATAGCTCCATTCCCGAAGTCACTATGAGGAACACATTTTAAATTTTATTTTCAAGCATTCGAATGGGAGAAATCAAGTGAAATTCAGAGGATGTGACTAAAACGATGATCTGAGTCCAAAAAAATATATTCACACAAATCGAGTAGGGAAGTTAGCTTTCTAAAATAGTAAGTTTCCCTATACAGACTTGCTATGTTTGGGAAGTCACCATCGAAAGCGGCTATAGCAAAGACAGTGTGCACAAGAGTGAAAGATGGAGTTCATCACATCAGGATGATCAAGAAGAGGAAAAATCACCTCTCACTAAAAATAATAAGTCTTCCATCTGGCACTTACCATTATTAGTAAGTTACACTCAAAGGTAGTTTTGACACAATGGGACATAAAAGGATAATCATTCAGGGGGACATCATCGTTCGGATCATCTATAGGAATTTCTCACAGGAATTCAAGGTCCATCCCAGGGAACTTGATAATGTCTTTCTACAGTCTCTTCATGATTCTGGTCACAAGTATATCATGTGCAAGGTGGAATTTATGCGGTCATCGGTAGAATAGTTCATTCAATAGTGTTCTTAAACACTCAACCCAAGGTGTCTTGGAACCATCCTGAAGGAGTTTCTTAGGGTGAAACGTTTACACCAAATAATAAGAGCATCACGAATATCAAGATGACACAAGATGTTTGACCTTGGAAAAATGTACAGTGTAACTACCATATGAATTCTTCCTTAGTCGTGTATTAAAGGTAATAGAAATAAAGCTAGATAAAATTAGCTTGAAACTATAGTATAATCATCCAATGTAAAAACAAGTTTCTCAACCTCGTAAAAGAATACTTTTATCATTCGATTGGACGTACATAATGGAAGGGTATAAATATTGCCTATTGCCCTCGTCAGAGTTTCTCAAAAAGACCATTTACAAGTAACAAGGATGTAGCATACAAAACGGGGCAATAAGAGGACCTTGAAAATGTACAGGTAACAACCATATGAATTCTTCCTTAGGTCATTTGGATCAAAGGTAATAGAAATAAAGCTAGATAAATTAGCTTGAAACTACAATATAATCATCCATTTGTGAAAAAACAAGTTTCTCTCGAACCTAGTAAAAGAATACTTTTTCAATGTCTGATTGACGTACATAATGGAAGGGTATAAATATTGTATTTCCCTCGTAGAGTTTCTCAAAGAGACCATTTACAAAAGCAATAAGATGTAGCATACAAAATGGCCAACTGCATGCATTATTACGTATAGTTGACCTTCACATTCAATTCATTTCTAGGAGAAAATGGGTTTTAGCAAAAATGAGCTAGGTTTTCGCAAAAATGGTATTTTAATGGCTACGATTTTGCTAAAAATGGGTAATGATTTATGCTAACATACCTAGCATCGGCTGTACATTTACCGAGCTCCACGTTGGTCGGTGGACTTCATTGGTGTGGTGAAGCCTCTCTGCTATTTGGTGGGAACATCAAGACATCGGTCGCACAAACTTTGCTGAAGGAAGGAGGTGGGGCTTAGAAGGGAAAATGATTTCCTCCAACTATGGTATTTCCAATAGTCGTATAAACAATAAGATTATGGCTTTACGCGAACACCATTCGGGTCACGTAAGGGTAGCCACCACGACATTCAACTATATGTTCAGCACGAATCATAATCAATTGCGATATGTGGTAATAATAATGGCTTGTGTGTCTCTTCACGTGATTTATGGGTTCGCCAAGGGAGGTTCGCGCCGAACCCACCTTGGAAAACGTGCATTTACCATTTTATCACAACTTTGGGAAAGACAAAAAGTGGGGCACAACACCATGCATTGACCCTATTCAAAAGCATCATAGCACACTCACATAGATGATATGTCTGATCCTGTAGATACTAAACAACAATTCGAACTTCCCGCTAAAATAAAACTTCCATTATGAAGTTTATCAGTGGATCTTACCCATACCTCGTATGTAAATCTCTGCAACAGGTTCTCGAGATGTAATAAGGTGCTTTGACGACTGTGTATATTATCAAGCAATTTCACCTCAGGACGGGAAGATCGGTGTAATATTTCACCAGGCTGTTAGTCATTTGTATTCCTCTGCAGCCACCGTGATTAATGATGATCCGTAAAGGAGCCCAAATTAAAATTTAACTTGGAGGATTGTCCCTATTTACTCCAATCAGGATCTGTTGGCACCATCCAGCACAAATTATCTATGGAGTAGAGAGCAGAATCGTTCTCCGTATCTCCTTTAAACGCCAATGCTATATGGGAAGAACAAATCGATTAACTTTAATTCTTTCATGCTGTGATCGAGAGGACATTCTCGGGAACAGTGAAAGTGTAAATTTACAAAGAGGGACATAATTATTCTAATGTAAAATTGTTGTTCCTGCTCTAGTGCTTCCATTTCTTTTAAGTGGGAGTGTAAACTCCAAGTTTGAGGCACCCATTTCTTTTTAACTTCCTCATTTATGGATATTTAAGATTTAGTCAACAAGTGTCGGGTTTGACTTAATTGTCTGTAGCTCTACAAAATTCCCACTTGTGGAATCAAGATAATCATATACATACTATAATATTATTGCCTTATTTTTTGCATAGGGTTATTTTCATATTAGTCCATTTAGATTTTATTAATAAGTCTTGAATATCCATCTATATGGTCTTGACTCAGGTACATCGGGGTCTACAGACTTTACTCATTTCTTCACCTATATATATGAGAGTTTGTAAACACAGATTTTGGAACGTAATAGACGAAATGATATGGTGAAGATAAATATATTTAGGTAGTTTGACCTATCTACCAACATGATGCTTCAATTCTCATCTTTTCATTATGACTAAATTAGAATAATGTGTAATTAGGCAGAATTTGTAATTTACCCAAAAATTAACACCTAATACGAAAGACAGATAATTTTTTTGATCATTTGATATTAATACAGATTAATTATCAGTGTCGAATCACAAAGTTCGACATACAATACTTATCGAACAACTGATATAAGATGGCCATAGCGGCAGCATGGAGGCATAACGCCTAACACCGTGATCAAGGACACTGCATACAAGGATTTTTTGACAACAAGTAAAGCAGTCAAATCACGGAAATGTTCACACTATGCTTAAGACCATCCACAATGAGATATTCTTTAGGTTATCATGATTTTAGGACATGACAAAAGACTTTAATTTTAGCTTTACGTTGTTAGGTGTTTCAAGGAGGCTCAAGATAGGAGAGGAGTATCATACAAGGTTCAATCTTACCAAGCTAAGTTTATTCTTTGCACCAGTCAACTGCCTTTTAAATCTATCATAGCTATTATGACATTTATTTGACTTAAAGGTACCATTTATTCGAATGGTTGATGTGTGAAGATAATTTAATTGCCATAAGGCCATCTATTTACACTTACACACATTTAGACCGGTCTTTTTAATGAGTCATAAGAGTTCAATCATGGGTTTATGGTTAAAAGCTACATTTAGAGAATCATCTTCGATTAAGCACTCGTCAGATACACATGTGTTCCTGAACATGGAAGCAGGTCATACTCTAATGTGTTTTTATCTTCAAGACCTCCGTCATATTACTAAGATCTACCGATATCCCCAAAAGCTAACAAGATACTTAACCAATTTTTTAAATATTTTACTTAACGCTTCCCAACATTGAATTTTTAAATGTTTAATCCATGCACTATCCAAGTTACATAATGAGTAGGTATATTACATATTTAGCCCTTGAAAGTGTTATTTCCCGTACATCATGATAAATCTTACTTATCTTCCTAATCCAACCATAGAATCTTAATTTTATCAAGTTTAAGACAACTACCATAAAGGGATATCTTCTTTAGTTATTCATCTAGTGTATTCCTCTTTGATTATCTTTGTTATAAAAATCTTTACTTCAGAGGGATGGTTTCCCAAACCTACCAAAATATGCCTGCATTAACATTGATACTATATTTTCAAGAGTTACTAATTTCGTATTTATTATGACGTGATTAATATAGAAATTATCGCTATTTTGCTTTAGATATTTCTTTTACCACGAAGTTATACCACATTTCCATTTTAACATTTTACATGAACCAATAGGAGTCAAGAGATGGATTTCACTGGGTCAAGAATAAGCATAACAAAATAATCCAAGCCATGCTACAATTTATTCCAACACGATCAGAAATGATATCACCAAAAGAATACATCATAACAAGTTGTCAAGATTGAATATTATTTCTCACGTAGCTGCAAGCTTATCAGTTTTACCTGGGCATAAGAGCCAAGACAACAATCATCATGAAATTCTTAACAAACCCATGGCAAGAGGTTTTCTAAACTCCTTTTCAGTAAGCACTATTGCTAAAAATTTACCTCACATTGGACATTTTTACAAGGAACTCTCATAAATTGCACTTGACCGATGAAACCTTTTTACAACTCTCCTCTTTTCAATCTACTCGAGATAATCCATCTCGCAGACAACATACTAAATTTAGAATTACATGTCACAGAATCTGAGCATGTTAAGGCTTACTACATTTAACAACAATAAGCTAACATTTTAACAATATCAAGCAAAGGAAAGTTCTAATTCTAAAAATGGATTAAAACACAACCCACAACTCCAAGATTAATCAGATGAGAGAGTAGAAATCTCCAAACCATCCAACATGGAGAAAGTCAAAAATACCGCAATAGACATAAAATTACATAACTGCAAGCGTAAGACCTAAGTAAGGTTAGAAGTCAAGCATAGTCAAGAGTGTTGATAATTCGCTTCACGTGGAACCTCACGGATTACATGATCGAATCTAACACTCGATCCATCTATCTAAAGGGGTCCAAGAGAAGACAAAACATACTAATTATGATCGTAGAAAGTCGAAACAAAAACGTACGTATTATCCAAATTCCTCCTGTGGAAGGCTTCATAAGTAATAAGGGTTCGACGCCTTAAAAGAAAAAAAAAAAAAAACAACTATAAGTTTTAGTTTAACCAAGGAGTTTTACCACTACCTTCCTTATAGGATTTCTTAAACGTATAATTAGTTAACAAAACAAATCCACCCCTTCCAAACAGTGTACAAACGACACACAAAAGGGCCATATTATTCTTCCAGCAAACCTTTATCCTAATCGGCAACTTCTCTTCATAATGTAAGGGAAAGTGCTAAAACCCATAAGCTCGTTAATAATTTTTATATATATCCATAAAATGCCAATAAAATTATTTACAAAATAAAAATAAAAATTGATTTACTTAACAAAGCCACAAAAATGGGACTTTAAGAAACCAAGTTGAAGTGATATAAGATATTCGAGTTCGAAAACAAAGGATTCAGATACATGGTGGTAATACACCAAAGGATGCCCTTAACTCAAAGGATCTTACCATGAGCGCAAAGCACAAAAACAGCAGAAACACAACACACATATCCATCGTGAAGGTTACTTAATGCTGCAATGCCAGCTCAAGTTCATATGAGCTCCTGCAACACTGTGCATAGAAGATGGAAATTTTAATTCGATCCAGTGTGGGCTTATCGAGTGGAAAAGTCTCAAGCAAATATCAAACAGATGAACATAATAAATGCCACCCATTATATTATCACCTGTAATCAGTCAATGATATCTAACAGAACTTGTGCTCCACTTGAGTCCAATACCATGGATTCACCTACAAATTTTGTTTCGCCTAGCTTATTAATAGCTTTCTGACCCCTATAAAATTTGTAGAGATTTCCCATTCAATAAAACTTACAATGTTTCCTTACTTTAATCAAACGAGAGTTTGAACCAGTAAGAGAGGGTATAGTAATTTTCTCAACACGTAGAGGCAAAAATAGATGTCAAAGTTATTCATCCTCTAGAACTAGGTATTAATAAATAAGCCATGTACAGTTCTAAAACAAAACCCAAATGCCATTTTCTAATTAAACAAAAAGTAAGGACTACCCACAAAGCTTAAATAAGTTTTAGAACACAACATCACTATTAATGATTTTAAAGAAAACAGAGAGCTCCTAAACAGA
>CM031240.1:701531627-701681720 GCA_018340775.1 Taxus wallichiana var. yunnanensis
AGTCTACTCTCGCATAATCCATCTCGCACAAATATTAACTAGAGTCAGGATTCGCTAATCAGAAGGCATGTTAAGATTACCCATCATGCAGCAAGTAAGCCAACATTTTATAATATCATGAAAGTAAAATTCTAAACTCAAGAATGGATCAAATCACAAACCACTAATCAATATGTTTCACAAGATGACGCAGATTTATACCAGCCAACAAGGAGAGGAATCCCAATATCTAAGCTTTGAGAGAAATATTCCAAAGATAATCAAGGTGAGACCTTATTGGTAGAAGACAACAAGGCTGAGAGTATTAAGATTTTCAGTCATGTAATCCTATGGATTACATGATTGAAGTCTAACACCGAATATCATTCTATTATTTTTAACCAAAAGGATAAAGATCAGTCAAATGACTTAACATAATCAAAATTGCTTAGTACAAGACCGCATTAACACACATCCTTGTTTTAGGAAGAATATAGGCCCCAACCATATATGAACACAAATAAGTCAAAGATTAAAGTTAACTTCACTCGACTGAATAAACCAACATACAAATAATACTCACAACACAAAAGCTGAATCTGAAGATTCAAATGCCAAGTAATTCTCACCGAACCTAATTATTTTTTTCTTGAGAAGTTAAATAAATTAGATTCTATCGACTAAATTACATTCAACAACTATAGTTGAATTACACAAGCAAGGATCAGAAGAGGTCTTTTCACCAAAGGTTGTTATTATCTTACATCACATAAATAGTAATAAACCTGTAATCCACCACTAGTATGATCATTATGAAGAGTTAAGGACTTAGCTCACCAAAATATGTGAACCCGAATTCGATTCCTACTTTTTCCATTTTCATACAAGTCTAACTCAATTCGAAGAAAGGTAACCATTCTATTTTCACATGCCTCAGTCAACCTTACTCGAAAGTCCCTACCTAAATTATTGAGCGTTTGCTTTAAGCTCACTGAAAATGGATTTAATAGGAACCCATTTCATTCGATACTTGGATTTAAACAGACGAGGATAGTCACATGGTTGAAGGTATACGTGAATCGACACAAGATCCTCTACCGTGACCCAAATCAAGTCACCAATCACAAGGTTAATACTTGATCGGCGAAGGAGGAATACTGGCCAAAATACTCTTCCTACGAGCTATGCCTTCTCTTCCGTCTCTAAAACAACATATGAATAGTTTGCATACCCATCTATTTCACGACGAGTCTACTCGACCTATCCTCATAGTCACTCCAAAGAAAGCGTCACTGCTCTACTGAGAGTTCGATTGAACTCTTTTATCTTATGATATAGTGACTCACGTCACGAGGATCTCGTATTGAGCAGATCAATATTTCACTCATGTAGGCCTCTACAGAAAACATCATACTCACTATCGAGGTCTACACACCGATTCAGCCAAGAAAAGATTTTGCAAGACAAAAACAAACAATTAGCCTAAAAGCGCCATGAGTTGACAAATCTACAAATATCCACTAATGTTATTCATGGCTCAAGTTTATATCTCTAATGCTGGTTTAGAAATCGAACTCAACGGCATTGTTCACTCATTGTCTCTAAACGTCCACCAATTAAAAAGAATTGCCAGCGAAACCTTTGAGTTAAAGATCTAACACCCACAGTATAAAACATCAACCATTATTTTGCTATCATATGTGGGTTACTCTTTTATTCGAAAAGAAAAAAACGAGAAAGGGAGTGTATACATGCTATCACGGATTGCTACTGTGAGTATGAAAAAACAAACAACTCCCAGGACTCCTTCCATTCCTTCAATTTGGGTCGATTCACACGGAAAAGAAGAAGCCCATTCTAAAAGCCATAACGAGATAAAAAAAAAAAATAGAAGGACATTCAATTCTTGACATAATAAAAGGGTAGCCAGGTGAAGATCGCAGCAGGGCATGTTTAACATGCTTGGTTTAAAATGCCATCTCCATATGCATATGATTGTTTCAATGCAGCTACTTTCCCTTAACCCAAAGTGCTCTGCGAGCTCGAGCTAGCACCACATTCACGCGGTGAAAAATAGCTACAAAGCCAACCCCATGATTTGAAGCTCGGACACAAGACATAAAGATTACATCACGCTCTTGGCTTTGAAAGGCATCTACAGTAATGATAAATAACCTTTTCCTCCATTAGGTCTCCAGTAACACTCTCTTTGTCACAGCATAGTCGATTTTGATAAAAAAATACCTTGAAGGAGAATCTCAAATTTGAGGATGCATTCAATCTTGAGCAGAGATAACAACATATTTGGACAACATTTTTGCTTGTTGGAAGCGCTCGTAAATGCTTCATTTTCTGAAGGTATTGGATGTGAATTAGAATCGGGATTCACATTCTCTTTAGGTATCTAGAATCGGTACTCACCTTTGAAATCTTGGTGGCTGTAAATCATGATTTTCACTCCATCCTGACATTACTTTTTCACTCAATGAAGCCTCATTTAACTATTGTTTTCCTTTTCGGTTGGATTTTCTTCTAAAATGAATCCACCTTGGTGACTAGAAAGTCCATCTTGAGATACGCTCTTCACATTACCCTCCTCATGTTAGTAGATATTTTACTTGCAAGCGTATGGGAGCTTTAAAAGTCTGCCAGACTCTCTGTATTCTCTATTCTTTTCACCACCAGTCAACTTGCTAATATTTTCAGAAGGGACCTCATGATGGATAAACCTACATGATGCTCCTTTTTCTCCTCGGTGACCAACTGTGAGATCTGCTCCTCCTACCCTTTCTCCTTCGTGGACTTGGACTCCTCCTCCTTCGACTCCTGCCAACAGGAGACCGACTGATGCTCCGACTTCGAGATGTTTTATGTGCTTTCCCACCATATAGAACACCATCTGATTCACTGTCACTGGCCCCTTCCCTCATTAGTCTTCCAAATTCATCAACAATCTACGCAGCACTCAAGAAGGTGGAGGTAACACGCCTACTTCCCTAGCTTGTAGTTTCATCTATAACCACCATATCAAACCCATGGGCTAGGCAATGGAATAACTTCAGTCGTACTAGAAATAGTAGTGAACGCAATCTAAACCTCACTTGTAAAACTTTCCTTAAGATTTGACCAGGGCTTCTTCCATGTTAAATTCACCACAGGCGATGAAGTGACAAAATGAAAAGGCAAAGACAGACTGACTCAACTAAAACTTTATCTCGTTCTTCTCTACAATTGCAAGATTTTGCAACAAGCGATCACGAAGCGTAGTCGAGTGCAGCGAGAACATTAGGATCACGGCACCAGCGGTTCCTTACAGGATCGCCCTGCGGCAGGCTCAGCACTTAACTCTCTCTGGAGGCCCTGTGATTTTACGAGATAAGTTTACTTCTCTACCACTATAGGCTGCTGCATATAGCCAATTACTTCCTCACGACACTTTCCTAGGAAAAGTTTAGTTCTACGCTCCACCGATCGCACTATGCAGCATGATTTTGAGAACCCACACTACCTCGCAACATCGGGTGATAGACCTTCATTTCACCATCAATGAATCCACTATCCGAACATGTTGTAGCAATTCATCTGTTGCAGCATTTGATGGAGTGCAAACAAGCATTCTGGTTTAGCGGGAAAACAAACAAGTAGACCATGTGAGACAAGCAGATTGTAGAGTCAACATTTTAATAAATGGGATGTCGTCCACCAACCGGGGAAGTTTGAACACGCGAAGGTGCGGGGGTTTTTAATGCAATGGCGAGTGGCCATTAAAGCCACCCACCTCAACCGAACCAAGGAAACAAGGTAAAAAAATCATTAACCTTTCCTTCCCCACACCAAGCGTGGTACACAAGGAGATCAAAGGAGAGAGACAAGGTAGGTTGGGGACATAAAAATCTATATTTAAAATTAGTAATTTAAAACAATTCTAAGATTGCGGGATCGAGTCGACTCGAGGAGGAGAACAGGGGGTTGAGTAATTAAATGAAATATTTATGCGAATGCCACTCCCAAAGCGTGGCGCCACCACAAAACATACTCTTCCTCATTTGCACGCAATGAGGCTCGATTAATGGGAGACAAGAAAAAATCAAAAGGATAGTTTAACGATAACATAAGATGATATCGATAACAATCGATATAAAGAAGGTAATAATAAAATACAATGGTTGATAGATAATGCAATCATAATGTCATTATTATTATTATTATCATTATTATCATTTTACTTAGACTTGTAAAATAATTATCAATTATAGTCATAATGGTCAGCAATCGAGGTTGACAAAGGCTGTAACGACACTCCATGCTTAGCACTTTCGATCGCCACGGGATGAAGCAGGGTGTAACGTAGAAACGGGGCATTACAGAACTATAAATTTATCAAATCTATTTACCAAACCTTAAAAGCCAAAAATTGTAGGTATTTGTGTGGAATTTTCTAATTTTATAATAGCCCATACCATATTAATTAAATGCGGTTAAGAGTGAAGGTGTAATAATTTTTAATTTGTTGTATAGTTTGTGTTTAACTATTAAAATTACCATATTTTTATATATACAAATTACTGTATTTATACTATTATTTCTATGGAGCAGTTTTTTTTTCCATATTTTGTGTCCACCATTTAATACTCTCCAAATCACGAAAGTTGCTTTACTATGGTTTGAAGTTAATCTCTAAATTGGATTGAGAATTTCACAACTTTGATTGCATGTTATGTAGACCAAATCCTCGAGGAAGGTTGCCATAAAGTGTAATCGAATCAATTGCTTTAAAGCAATAAATTTATAGAAGTCTCTGTTAAGTCAATGCATCTGTTTGGAAAATGATAAGCTTAGTTACTTATATGCGTTGATTAATTGCAAAAATTGATAGTTTACTAGAAAGATTCAACCAAAAAAAACTAATTTGGGAACTTATAGGTTAAAACACACAAAGCCACGAAGAAATGCTAATCGAGTTAGGAGTTAGAGAACTCCTTTGTCCTCACAAGCCATGGCTATGACTTAGTCTTGAACAACATCTTTTTTCTCAATTGATGATGATGTTATTTTCTTAAGATGGTAGGATAGGAATCCCATGGTCAATTATTTGAAAAATCAAACCCATTGACCATTTTTTCTATAAAAAAATATGAATAAGAAAAGATGTGATAAATTTGCAAGTTTTTTCTTTTGGAAACAACATAGTTGTATTAAAATTTTTAAATTTATTGCGTCCCCATTGGAAAAATCCCTCACCAGAAAATTTAAGAAAAATCTCTTTCTTTAATTACTAGTGAAGGCAATTACCCCTATGGGAAAGACGCCTCCTATTGTTCATGCAGATGTATTAAATTTGATGTGTGTTTAACCGTTTTTTAATTGAAAAAGGGAAGCTGTAACATCATAAAGATAAATGTTATTGAAGACTGCACAGTAAGGCTAGGATTTGTAAAATCATGCTTGCCATTTTTCAGGTTTTGAATATGGCCTCCATTGGGTCCTGACCACCTATTCAAATCAAACACGATTTACACTCCGATGGGGCATTCATGCATTATGATGAAGGAGGAGCTTGGGAAATACATGGACTACCTGACCTCTGCATCCTGCAAACTACACGAAGAATTTCGGTGAGGCGGGGAGGACTTGCTTAGCATCATTATCTAGTTCAAGGATTCAAAGAGAAAGCTTGGAAATGTTATAGAAAATTGATTTTTAGATAAATTTAGATTCAACGACAATATGCGAATTGGGTGAATTCCCAACACTGCAAATTTTGGAATTAAGACATTGGTACTTGATATACTAATTGCAAGACAGTAGTGATTTAACTTGCAATTATGTTTAATTCCCAGTCACCCATGACATCAGCCTTCTACCACCAATCCATGCCCCCTGCTTGAAAATTTCTCTCCTCTTGCCTTTGGTAATGCCTACTTTTTGAGATTGGTCATAATCTATTTTTGGAAAATTCTCACCCATACCAAGAATTTCAATTGCGATATTTCCCTACTCTTGTCGAGGCCATTTTATTGAGATGGTCTCTACATCATTTGGTTTGCTTTCATGGAGAATGCCAAGGCTAACTTTTTGTTTTTGACAATGGTAGATTTCAAAATATTATTTCTTTTTTTTAATGCAAGCACCTTTAGAATGTTTTGGCTCAATTTTCAAGTATTGATCTGGAAATGTCCTCAAGGCATATTTTATAGGTTTATAACATCTTAGAACATTAGTTGTAACTTTTAGTGTTGCAGCTATGTGGTATTCCTCTCTTATTGCCCAAGTGGGATATACAAGAATATTGGCAACTTTCACACTTAGTAGGACTCTAATATCCCGTGGGGAAATTGTGTTATCTTTAGAGAGTGGTTATTCCATCTTATTCATAGTTGATATCTTTTTCTAAATTGTAATATAGAGTCAGTGATCTTCATTTTCTTTTTGAAAATGTTGTTAGGGCAGGTATTTCTCTATAAGGCATTTGTGTAAACCCCTTGATTTCATTTACCCTATGTGCTATTTTGGGGTTTTATATTTCATGTGTCATTTTTATTTAGTAATATTTGTTACTAGATTTAGATTCTTATATGATGCAAACCTATTTAATTTGATATTGCATATTAAGGATAATGCGGAGGATACGGTAGTGACATATTGTGTCTTCGGATAATGTGGAGGATATAGACGGTGTGACAATTTGATGAAAAGATGAAACATAGTGGAAGTAATAATTTTAACCTTGTAATTACGTATTTGATTCTTTATGCTTTATTGTATTGACACAAAAGGACAAGAACATTATTATTGTTGGTGGTGATGTTAATTATGGTATGCCCAATTGATATGCTTTGAAATATAAAGCTTTTTATCTACAAAATTTTGACTTGTTGGCTCTCTCTTCTTGATCTATTTGGTGGTGCACCGATTCTCTTATATTTCCAATACAAATATTGATATGCTGGAAAACATTAAAATTCAAGAGAAGAATGCTATGAGGAGATGAGTCCTACTGATACGTGAAAGAAGAAACCTAGCATCTATGAAGACAAATAAGTGGGATAGTTCATTTGATAATCATTTTCTGATCTTCATCCCATTAGGATTTAAAAATTTAACTCATTATATTTATTTATGATAGATTTCAAAATGACATAAATGTAATGAAAACAATTCCTCTTTAGTATGATGTCCTTTTAAGAGGAGGTCGAGTTTATATCTTTGATGTTCAATTTTAGTGGACTTCATATACTTAAAACTATCATTTATTTAATATCTATCTTGTGTACAATTGGATTGACAACTTAAATTATTTTCAGGGGTGTGACTCTAGATGAAACATGAGGTATCAATGATGAATCCCAGAAAAAACTTGATGAGGTATGAAGACGAATCTCCCTTTTTATAGTAGGGTTGGGGTAGCATTTGTTTTAACTGGTTATCAGATGGATATTTTGTTAATCAATATCTGATATTTGGCTTACACTATGACAATAGCATTTTATTTTCAGCTTCAGATATGCAAGAGGCTACAAGGTACAACCATGGGTAATCGAAATGAAGAGTTGCTTTCTCAAAATGGGACCAATATTTCAGATTATTATACTCATGATAAAATGCTTCATTCAAGAAATGCAAGAAGAAAAAGAAGAAGTTGCGGAAGAAGGATAAGTTGGATGTTGACACACTTGAGCAATGGAAAAATTCATATGAAACTACATATAATAAAACAACAGAGGCTTCCAAATTCCTTAGAGATGAGAAGCCATTGTATAAATGAAGATGGATGATGATGGTGATATTGTTTTGGTGGGGAGGATGACAAACTATACAAGTCACCGGAGAAGGCAATGCAAGAAGTTGTAAAGAAGCAAACAAAAACTCTTGGCTCTAGTTCTCATGAAATAGCTTGGTTAGCATTGATATCTACAAATCAATTGAAAGAAGATTGACAAAGCCAACCATTAAGTGAAGCACCTGAAAATAAAGTATTATTTACTAAGATGGAAGAAATTTTGTGGGGTTTATAGCCTAATGAGAGTATTTTACAAAATGCAACGATATTAGAAAAATGAAATGGATTTTTCTCTTTTATTTTGCAAGGCGCTCTTTCATCTAGGCAATATGTCTTTAATGAATTTGTTTTCTCATATAATGTTTCTAATTATTTGTATGTTTTCTAATGAATTTTGGGTCTTTATGGGTAGGTTAATTTTATGGAGAATTGTTACATTGGTACTAAAAGCTTTGAAGGCATAAAGCCTTCATTTACGGAATTCTCATGACCGTAGAAGTAGCGACAGTGGTTATGGTGTTTATCATGTTTGTCAAATTTCTATTAGCAACCCACTAGCCTAGAAGAAGTAATGTTAATCTTCCATGGCCTTACATGCAGATTAACAATATTTAATATTTTATGGTATTATCATCATTTGTTTGTTATGGTGTACTCACTTTTCATATCTCACTCCATGATGCTATTCCTTTCCCATGGATGGTCTTAGAAGATGGTGAGAACAATGTTAGCCTTTGGATTTTCGTGGTTTATCCTAGAAAATTTTGAGCTAATTACATGATCTCAAATGTCTTTACGGACTTGGAATTACATTTCATTACTCTTCTTATTGCATATTTTTGCATCAAAACTTGTTAGAGGTATCTTTAAATTTGAATTTTTCTTCAATTAAAGAATTGTAACAATTATGAATTTGTTGTCATTCTCTAAGGAAGAAAATTTTATATCCTTGCAGTTTTCATTATTCAAACCACAATCACTTTTTCCATATTCGAATCTTTGTGGAACTCCATTGGCAAAGATGATGACTTCTGTAGGTGGGGCATGTCCTCATCAATACTTGAGATGATAATTTTAACACTCATTTTATAGGTGTTTAAATTTATAATTCACATAACATTAAAACCACTCACCTGAAGATCTCACAAATTTTTAATATATAAATACCGATCCACAAAAAGTTTAATGTTTCAAACGAACTCAACCCTTCATCTAGATATAAATTTCTAATTTTCAGGCATCCTGATATGTTGATAATTTCCTAGTGTTGGGATGAGCTTAGCTTGGGGAAACATTTTAGTTTTTCACAGATTTCGGAGGATCAATATCTTGAGTCTATTCAAATGTGACATGCGGATATTATTTTTAGTTGTGTGCGATCTCCAACATCCAACTCAGCCAACCCACATAAGGAGTTAGAAGTTTCTCAAGAAACTTGCATTTATTCAAATTGAGCTTGGTTAAATGAACATGTTTATCAATGCTTAGAGGCATTACTGAGAAAAGAGCTGTTTTCTAGGTTCAACATTACGCAATGCCGATAAATCTCCAATTGGTTGGGGAAGACCATCAAAGATATTATAATCACTTGCATTAAACAAGTCAAGAGATCCAATTTTAGATAATTTTACATGCTTCATGAATTTTAGGAAAGTAGATGTGTTGATAACCAAAAGTCCTTTCATTCTATTTAATTATTTCCTTTACATACATTTATTTTTTAGATGATGTCAACTCTTGATGTAAATCGAGGCAAGTTTCCTATCTCTTAGTTTCCATTTGCACAATTTTCTTCATTACTCGAATCAATGCCAATCCTCATGGACAATCAATATCTCCAAAGTCAGTGAATTCCATCCTATTACATAAATGTATGCATCATGATCATATTCAAGTATGCCACAAGGAACACCATTAGTATTTGCTAAATACCTCCTCTTGGCAAGATGAAAAGCCTCTTTTGTTCTTTGAATCATTCCACTTTTCTACTACGGAGAGTAAATTATGTATGTGTTCCTTTACCTCACAAAATTTGTTCCATGAAAGACCAACAAATTGCTTGCAATACTCCATTTCCCACAAAGGTACAATCTGGTATGATCTAGATATTGGAACATCCATACACGAGTTAGTCAACATATATACTGCAAAAGCACATAACTTCAATTTCTTCTCAACCGCAATAGATGCTTTAGAGACTCCACTTATTAAAATATTATATATATATTTTTAGGAATCTTATTGGTTTTTGGATTCATGATATAAGATTTGCAAATGTATATGCACGAATTTGTAACAAATTTGAAATGTAGAGATAGAACCTTTAAATGTAATGGTTCATCTATATTTCTACACTTACAAAATCAATCATACCTTATCAACATCAACAACAAAAGTAATAACTATCCCTCTAAAAAAAAAAATAACATATAAAGTTCCGGTGTTCACATTGCATTGTACACATGTGATTCCTAGTTTAAATTTTTAAAAGTTTAGTATCAAAATTTATAGGGAAAAATACCAATTTTTGATTGTTTTGAAGAAAATTGCATATTGCTATTGGTGAAACCTAAGTACTCGCATTACGAAGGATAATAATAATGTTACAATATCATTCAATATTAAAGTGTTAGATGTGTTAATTTCAAAAAATATTTATTTTATGCCGAAGGTGTTACCCCTATGGGAAAGGGATTTGCAAACATTCATGGGTTTGTGTCAAATTTGACCGATTAAATGACAATTTTGCTATATTTAACAATTTTGCTTTTACTATTTTTAACAATTTTACTTTTTTCTTATTAAAGTTGTTTTTAGCTATTTTGATTAGCAGCTACATGTTTCAGGATTTTGTTATTTAGGAATTTTGGTATTTAGGGTTTTTGGTGTTTTTTTAATTTATAGGGCTACAGGAATGGGCATCAAGGCATTGAGAATATTTGACGGCAACGGCGATAGGAAGATCAGTGTCATGAAGCTCCGATAGGCTCTGGAGAAGCTTGACCTTTTGATCTTGGTGCCCCGAGTTTAAACACATGCACGGCCAGTGGCGCCCTCAAATTTGATGGATTTTTGATGCTGTAAAGATCTCTGGTGACAAGATGTTCAGAGTTTGACGGCACGAGAGGAGGATTTAATGGATGCAAGTAGGATTTGTGATGGTGGATGCATTAATATATCATTTTTTATATGTAGAGGTGAATATCCACCAACTCAATCCTTAGGAGATTCTTTTATTTTTTCCTTTGCATTGTAGCCAGATAATTTATGGTGATGCGAGTGCAAGAATCTGGGATGCCTCCGTATATTGCCAAGGTGGAGAAGATTAAGTGTGACAATCGCAACCATGTCCCCTCCTTTTCATTTGAAGTTATACTTATATTGGTGTGTATTGAATTTACAGTTTTGGAAATAAGTGTCTCTGTTGCAATTTTCTAAATATAATTTGTTTGCTTAGAATGGGTGGAGATGATAAAAATTCATTTCTAACACCTCTTGTAGGAGGAAGCTCTGGTTTCACGTTGAATGCATGAAAAATTTCTGAGCCTATTTTCTTCATTCATTTACCCTTTGAAGAGGTATGAAACTGTGTGTTTGCAGCATTGAATGAACTGTTCGACAAAATGCATAAAATTAATAGGGTTGTTTGTGTTTTTTAAAATTTATTTATTTGGAAATATTTAAGTTGTTACCGTATGTGCAAAATCCATGCCTTTTAGAGATTTCCAGATCTATTAATCAGATATGTATGCAAAATTTAGAGATTGTTTAGATCAGAAAAAAATTGTGCCTTTTAGGGACAATTCTAGTAATTAGATATGTATGCAAAATGTGGATGGATGTGAACTGTTTGAAAAAATGCCTAAAATTAATGGGGTTTATTGGATTGTAATGATTACAGAAATGTAAAAATGGGTTTGTTGAAAAATCCTTGAAAATTTTCAGGAAAATACAATTAGTAGGTTTAAAGTTAGGCTCTACAACCTTTGTTGCCATCTTTCTAGCCTCTTTCAAAATGGGAGCTTTAGAGCAGGGTATGGACAACCATCAAAACATAACAGATTGTGTGAATGGTGTTACTATGGATGACTATTCTGATTTAATATCACCCTAGGTCAAAGAGATTGCCAGAAATGATGTCCGAGCAAAATGACAGGGCTGGGCAGAGGAAGATGTGCTTGTAATATTTATTTGGAAAATTCTTCCTGCCATTGTAAGGAATTACATTAAAATTGGAACTGCAAGGAATTGAATTCAAATACCTACAATGGCTGCATGTGGATCCTGTGCCATCAAAAATATTTAGAAAATGTGTATGCTATTATTCTTTTTCCATCTTATCATGCCGCTATACCCCTATCTGTATCCGTATCTCTATCTCCATCTAGCTCAAAAGTGGAGGACGTTATATGGGAGATTTTCCATGTCTTGTATGTTTGTAAAGATTTAGCAAAAATTTGTAACTAATGTATATTATTAATAATAATAGAAATTTGGCATGTGGAATTAAATGCCAAATGTGAGAAATGTGTAGTGTGGTTAAATAATATGCTTGGGAGGAAATCAAACTTACAGGAGACTTTATGAATATTTTTTCCTTCTAACTTACATGAGAGGCAACTATTATCCAATTTTTCCCTCGGGAAAAATTAAACAAACATGACCTTGCATAAAAGAAAATGGAGAGCTTGGTTCAAGAATGCGAGCTCACGTTCGATTATGAAAAATCAAGTTGCGAGGTAGGCTCAACAATGGAAATGCAAAGGTGGTAAATCAATGGCCAAGGGAACGAATAAGAAGATCAAAGCTCAAGATTTCAAACTTCACATTTTTGAAGCTATGGAGAAAATCGGGTCAAAAATGGGTTAGCAATGTCTAAAAACTGAAACCCAGAAAGTCTAAAATTTTAGATTTCGGAGTTTTGGAACTCTCAAAGCAAAAATGGAAAAAATGACCACCAAAGTCTGAAATCCCGAAGTCCGAAAGTATGAAATTTTAGACTTTTAGGATTTTGGGAATTTTGGAAGCGTACAAAAATGAAGTGGAAAATTTTGAAATACCAAAGTTTGAAAGTCTAAAATTTTAGACTTTCGAGGTTTTGGTGTTTTTGGAATTTTGCATAGAAAAGTGAGTAAAAGCCCAAAATCAAAAATTCCGAAAGTTTGAAATTTTGGACTTTCGGGTTTTAGATTTTCGAGGTTCGTGGATTAGGGTTTTGGAAGTCTTTGTGAGAAAAATCGAAAATTTTCAAAAGTGTTTGAAATCCTGAAAGGGTTTGGATTTCAAAATTCAACACAGTTTGGTAAACACACATCAAGTGGGTCAAGTTTCGGCACTTCGGGTTCGAGACTTTGAAACTCTCAAGAAATTTTTGGCGATGAACAATGGTTCAATCTTTGAAATGGAAATGTCTGAAAGTCCAAATTTTGGGATTTTGGAGGTTGCATGCATTTCAAACTTTCATAGTTTCAGAACTCTTAGTTCGCCATTTTTATAGAATGACACCTCCACCTTCAGATGGCCATAAATTTTGATTGGGAGCTCAAATTTTCACAAGAAAGGACTTTTTGTAAAGCTCTCAATTATACAAGTCAACAACATACTTCGGTTTTCTAATAGTGATCCCAAAAAATCAACCGTTTGAAACCAAACAAGTCAAAAACATACTTAGGTTGTCTAATAGTGATCCTTGAGTCATAACATGAAATATGGTTCCCTAGAAGTAATGCATCACACCTAAGTCAGTCATAGAAAATATGTCTGTAGAGCTTCTTTCATTGCTACAATGGATGATGAAGAGCTCCATGATTTCAAAAGGTCATCAACATATAGAATAAAAATCATAAGTGGGTCATCTTGCTTAGGAAAATGTGGACATTGATTAGAATGACATCTAGTGAATTCTACAATGAGAAGGAAGGAATCCATCTTAACATACCAAGCTTGTTGAGTCCTTATATTTCCTAAGTCTGCATACTAAGGAAGAATCCTTGAAAAAAATGTGGCTATTCCATGTAGATTGTATCCTCATGGTTACCATGAAGAAAAACAATCTTCACATCCATTTGATGAATATCCCAATGACGATTCGTGGAAATTAAAAGAGTGAATCTGATGGAGTTTCTTTTAGAAACCGGTCAAATGTCTCAACAGTGTAGTCGATACCGAGAATATGTGAGAAACCTTTTGCTACTAGTCATGCTTTGAAATTATCTAGAAACCCATATGTTCTATACTTGGTTCGATATATTCATCTGCATGAAACCATCTCCCTTCCCTTAGGAAGATGTGTTAAATCCCAAGTGTTGTTCATAATCAAGAATTGAACTCCTCATGCATAATAGTTTCCACTCAAGAATTCTAGATTTCTCTAGAAAAGTTTATGGATCGGAAGTAGAGGCATATAAAGCATGTAGCCCACTTTGAAACTATGAATGTGTCTTCCTAAAATTTGAAGGATCCCCAACCCATGTACTTTTGGTTTGAAGTGTCTTTCTAGCCCAAAGAGGACTAGAAGTAAGTGAGTTAGGTGGTGAATCCTCATCCTTGAAGTGTGGCCGGATGTGTATGGAGATGAATCTTAGTCACTACTCTCACTACCTAATCTGGAAGAAGAGTCCCCAACCTCGGGCATCTTCTTAGGCTGGTCAAATATAAGTGAGTTCAATGAAGAGAGAAGTGTCAAGTGTCAAGTCTGAAGGAATATTGCAGAAATAGAATAGTTCTCTCAATAAAAACTCATGTGTGGTCAGATAAATAAGTAAATTTATCTTAACACCATCTAGTATCCTATGAAGATGTAGGGATTCACTGTAAGGTTTCATAGCCTTTCGTTTCTTCTTAGGTACATGTTCTTTAGCTCGAGATCCAAAGACCTTGAATTGCTCCCCGTGGTTTTCCTATTGTTCCAAGCTTCAAAAGGCATGTTTCCTTTCAAGGCTTTTGTCAAACTGGTTCTAAATTAGAAAGCATAATTGATTGCTTATTCCTAATCCGAGGTGCTAGTGATTTAGAGTGAATCTTGCGGTTATCCATTTCTTTCAAGGAGTTGTTCTTGCATTGTCTAACACAATTTTTCTTAGGACTATAAGGAATTGTACAATGTAAATCAATTCCAGCTGATCTATAAAACTATTCAAATTTGTTGAAATACTCACCATCATTATCATGTACATAAAACCTTGATGAATTTTCTAGATTTTTTCTCTATAAGATCCTTGAAGTCTCGATTTTTGAAAACTTCCTAATTCTATTGAAAGAAGTAGAACCATGTTTACTAAGAGAAATTATCAATGAAGGTGAGAACATACATAACTTGAGTGAAATATGGTTTGGGAATGCCCAAAATAAATCATTATGTATTAACTCCAATGCATGTGTATCCCTCCATGCTTTTCCCTTGTCATATTTCTTTTCGGGATGTTTTCAGTGTGTAACTCTCACAAAACCCTTAGAAAAATGAACACAAGGAAAACCTATGACCATATCGTGTTTACCGAGGTTTTGTAAATAATAATAGTTAAGGTTACTAAAACGCTCATGTCATAGTTTTCTTACCCCATCTCGCGTGACTAAGAAATGTAGTATGATAAAAATCGGATGCAAAATGTGAGAATCATCATGCGACTCTCTTATGAATGTTGAATTTAGAGAAAATTAAACTCACATGCACTTACCGATGTGAGTGATCTACTACACCGATATTAAATTGGTTGAAAGTTAGGAACAATTAGAATAATTGTGAAAGCTCCCCATTTAGTTCAACACACCTCTCCTTGTATCCTTTGCCGAGTGTATCCACACAATGTGATAAAAGACATGCTACATGGTTATAAGGAAGTGAACTTAACCTATGAATAAACCATGTGATGCAAAACACCGAGTCAATAAACCATGATGAATTTTGAGTTGGGCGCTTTCTACAAGAGCCTTGTCATTTCCTTCCCTTCATCACTATCCTTTTGCCTTAGAAGAATCTGGAGTTGATGAATTTTTTTGATAGAATTCAAAACACTTATTTTATTCCATTCCGAATATGAGTAATCTGGTCAATCTAATTCTTCATACACTTGTGTTCATCATGCCCATTTTTCATGCAATAGACACACTTAAGCTTCTCTTTCTTAGATTTACCATTGGTAGAGGGTGTTTTAGTGGTTTTTTTAGGAGGTAGGGTTTTGTTGCTTTTTCTATTGATCGTTATTCTTATGTTTATTATCTTTTTGTTTGAAACCTTTTGTTTCCGATTCCCAACAATTAGAGGTTTTAGTTTTAAGGACTTCACTATGCCCTTACAATTAACTTATTTTCTCATGAGTCAAGTTAACAACATAATCATTTAAAGAGGGCATTTTCCATGTGGCTCCAAGAGCACAACTTACAAAGAGATTTTCCAAATAGATCCTTACTTAACTAGGTGAATCGACACTCAACATGAAAGATGAGTTCAAATAAATAAACAAACACAACAACCCGGATGCTTTATCACAATGGTTATACCACTTTACTTTTCTATATCATTTGTTGAATCGGTTCAATACCCAAATTTATCAATGTACTCATTTTCTTCTAAGAAATTGTATTTTAGACTTCCATTGGTGGTAGTTAAAGGATGTGAGCGGTGGAATTTTATTCATCCATTTTAATGCAAAAATAATATTGTTGCGAGAAATAGAAAGAGAGCGTAGAAAGAAAGAGATGACACACACAAGATACTTGAAGTTAATTTGAGTCAACCCTCCATTTTTGGCACTTTATAATTAATACGATTATAAAATGGATGGTTTGATAGAAAAATCACAATTTTTTTGTTAAAAACCGAAACTCAAGTCTCGAGCTATTGTTGTCATGCAAATGTGCAACATGGAAATTGGTAATTTTCCAGCATGACAATGATAGCCCTATACCAAAACATTCAAGTCCTACCCTCCATGGCACTCCAGCTCCACTTAGTTAATCCAATGACCTCCCGGATGATGTTAAATCAGTACCCTTTGTGATTTAGGAAATTTAATTCAACCCCCTTAGGTGATTTTAGGAGTTCTTAGAAAATGCAAATTTTAGACGACAGGTCATAGGAAGGGCTATCATGGCCTTACCGGGTATTAGAGCAACCCCACGGAGTGGAAAAGAGGATCCAAATCCAATATAGAGGTGAATTTAAGGCCTAGAAACATCATGTAATTTATTTTGGAAGATTTAGGAAAGGTTTGGAGGAGTTGGAGTAGTTTCATCAAAAACAAGGTTCTCAGGCCTAGTCAACACACAAAGTTAAAAGAGGACCGAACTTCGGGAAGTGATTATGGGAGATTTGGATGGAGTTAGGAACCAAAAAAATACATCTTCAAAAAGGTAATTAAAATACATACAAGATGGAGAAATCATATTTTTCACAACACCTTAGCGCAATAGGTTTGAAAGTAGTTTTTCTCATGCATTGGTAAGGGACAGATCTAAAATATGATTTTTAGGGATTAAATGGAGGAATCAAGATGTGAGACCCACATCATTGGATTTATAAGGTAGTTTTCATTGAATTTCATATAACATTTCACCAAAACATTCCATCGGGAGCTCAAGTCACCGTCGTAAATTCTCTCTCAAGACCTCATACTTAGCCATATTTTGGAAGTGGATACATGTCAACTCCAAGAGCCGGTGAAATTTTGTGTCCCTTTCATCCCTCAAGGTAGGGGAAATTAGGGATAAGAAATTGTGCCTATCCCCTAAGAAGATCCCTAATCACACATAGGACTTTCGGGATCGCTATTTCATCCCCTTGGTGCTTGTCGAAGCTCTTTCCCTCAATCGCTTAGATTGTTAAAGTGTCACATGGAGGTGCGACATGCAAATTGATGTAACTTTTGTCCATTAATGCCAAAGGGACATAAACTTGTGCCCCCATTTGGAATACAATTTTTAAATGTTTGAAATCTCGACACTTAGTTGTTTTTTCGTGCTTCTTCTTCCTCATAGTTCACAATACTATTTCTCCATAACTTGTCCACCATTGCTCACAACCGATCTGCCATTGATGTTCGAACCAAATCCACCAAAACAACTAAACACTCATATCCATGAAAATAATATAGATTTTAGAAGAGATCTTGATAGGAAAATTTGAAGAAATGAAATACTGAGAAAATAAGAACAAAGATCTTTTCTTGAAAACTCTCATTATCGTAGAATCGTAAAATCTTCATCTCTTTCACCAAAATACAAGTTGAATTGAGATATCATATTTTGAAGATTTTCTCTTTTTCAAGATGATCAAGATGCAACAAATGGGAGGTCGAATGGTTCCTTGAAACATTTGTTCTAACAAAATCCCATTTCGTGCCCTAGCTCACATTTGTCAGATTTCCCATCAATCCGATAATGGAAACAAGCTAAAAATTTGCAGATGAACTCCAAATGAAAAACCTATTGTAATGGAATTAATTTCATATTTATCGGAGACAAAAACCAAATCTACAAATTTCAAGCTCCATTAATGGCCGCTATGACAGCTCCATGCCGAAGTCACTACCAGGAACAAATTTTAAATTTTATTTCCAAGCATTCTAATGTGAGAAATCAAGTGAAATTCAGAGGATGTGACTCAACAATGATCTGAGTCTGAAAAAATATATTCTATCACAAACCGAGTAGTGGAAGTAAACTTTCGAAAAATAGTAAGTTTTCCTATATAGACTTGCTATGTTTGGGAAGTCACCATCGAAAGCGGCTATAGCAAAGACAGTGTGCACAAGAGTGAAAGATGGATTTCATCACATCAGGATGATCGAGAAGAGGCAAAAAACACCTCTCACTAAAAATAATAAGTTTTCCATCCGGGCGCGACCATTATTAGTGATTTACACTCAAAGGGTAGTTTTGACACAATGGGACATAAAAGGATAATCATTCAGGGGGACATCATCGTTCGGGATTATCTATAGGAATTTCTCACGAGGAATTCAAGGTCCATCCCAGGGAACTTGATAATGTATTTCTATAGTCTCTTCATGATTCTGGTCACAAGTATATCATGTGCAAGGTGGAATTTACGGTCATTGGTAGAATAGTTCATTCAATAGTGTTCTTAAACACTCAACCCAAGGTGTCTTGGAACCGTCTTGAAGGAGTTTCTTAGGGTGTAAAGAGTTCAAAGATTTAGAGTTTCACTACATTTGGAGCTTTCCATCGACAAGGATCAATGGAATTCATCAAGAATGACATCTCCTCTTCTTCTTCTCTCTCTTCTCTTCCTTCCCCCAACTTTCTCTCTTCTCGGTGTTATAATTTTGCATTGGGGTTGCATTTTTTCATATGTATTAATGTTCCTAATGTAATAATTCACCTTTATGTTATAAAAAGGGACTTAAAAGTTTCCTAGGAAGTTGAAAAGTTTTAAGTTGTGCGAGGACATATGAAAATGACATTAGGGGGTAGATGAAGAGTCATATCTCATTCTATAAATTATAAATCCATTCCCATTTCAAAGGGTTGGTGATCGATTTTGTAGACTCAAGAGTGCATTGTACTTAGAGAGAACAAAGGAGATAGCCATTTTCTTCCATTTTCCCCCACTCTCAAATTTCTTCCATTTCCATGCTATGTACAATTTCTGCTCAAGCATCAATACAAGGAGTTTCATGCCTTTTTTGATGAGGATATTTTAGAAACTTTGAGTTCTCAATCTTAACTCATCTTGTTGCCATTTGCAGGGTTGTTTCTTCTTAACTTTAATGTGTGTGTGAACTTTCTGGTTAATGGGTGTGGGACTCTGATTTTTATATCCATGACATTAATCCCCTGTCTTCTTTTTCTCACTCCCTTCCCACTCTCTTGACAAAGTTCTCTTTATCAAGAAGTTGCTAGCTTTGTTGCAAGGTTAGTGGAGTGCCCCTATTTGATCACAACCGCAAGGACACTAGGAAAATACACATTTACTCGAGCATGCATATGCGACAACTTCACTGTTAAATAGAGGAAATTTAGCAATGGCAAAAAATCCACAAGTTTGTGCACCTGAAATGTTTTCTTGCCAATAGTTACCTATCAAAATTTATTACAAATTCTATTTTTGGCCATTAATGGACCAATTTAAATGTTTACACAAAAACTTTAAATGCACTTATCTAAAAAAAAATCATTGTCACAAAAGCGAGGTGAGATTTGAACTAAAGAGCTTTCTCAAAACAATACTAAGCATTAACCAATCCACCTAGACACTCCTACATTAAACTCATTGGAAAAAAATCCTTTTGAGGGTATACAAAATCAATGATTTAAAACGAATTACAACATTTCGATTTTAAATATTTTTGAGTATTATACAAGACGTGGCCACGTTGGAGAGATATGCAATATGAAATGGATTTTGAGTGCCACACAAAGAAAGAGGAAGCCTACACTTTCCCAAATGCTAATACATAGTTTTAAAAATAGCCCACATCTTTCCACCGTAGAAACCACGTGAAAGAAGCTCCATGAGGAAGAGAAACACTCCATCGAGAGGTGAATCGGGCTGTTAATGTTTGAGTGGAGAGCCCACACCGCAAGAAAATGATGAGATGTATTCCACCATGCAAAATTTTTATAAAACGATGCTAGAGAAAACAACACGCATATAAAGTAATGTTTCTACTACAAGAATTGAAGCTCCTAGATAAAAATATGAAGAAAACAAAGAAGAAATAAACTTTTTCATGTAAAACACAAAGATTTTAAAATATTAAATAACAAAATGAAATTCTCATTACAAACCATCGTTTTGATACGATATAAGAGATGTCTCCAAGATTTAGAAACCAAAAATAAAGAATGCATGAAACTTGAACAAAGAAAAGAACAATTTGAACAAGAGGTTGTGCAAGAGAAATTTGTAAAATAATGCAATATGTTTGTATTCGAATCAATAGAGAAGCTCACAAAGTGAGGTGTATAAATAGGAGAGAAAATGTAACTCAATAGTGGTCAAGGTTCTTAAAATAGGAATGTGACTCCCATACCTAGAAGAGTAGATCAAATAAGTAACTCCCACTAGTCTACTCATGACAATCGAGATGGTTAAATGTAACTCCCATTTGACTATGACACCTAAGAAAGCTAGCTCCACAAGTGTAGGAATAATCCATGTGTAGGAAATGTTATCCAAATAACTCTCCCAGCTATTTGGATGAATTTTACTCTCACTCTAGCTCTGATGCTTCACATTTCAGGTTGCGCACCCGTAGGCTTTCTCATTTGGAAGATTGCATAGGATGTATTCCTTCTACGTGCTCCCACACCGTGTAATTATTACGTGTGCCATTTTATAAATGCCTTCCAAATTGGCTAAGTTCCGAGTCTTCCTGTCACATGCCCTCTTTTCTTTCTTCCATCGCGTACGCCCTTCCTTAGTTGGATATCTACGCCCTGTTTCTATACTTGTATTTTGCAAGTATTTGTTCTTTTCTAAGGCACGTGCACTTACGTGTGCACATTCTCTCTACTTTCCTCTCACATGCTTGCATCTTTCCGTACGCATCACTTCCTTACTACAATCATGTCTGCGTGCCCTCACGTGCCTTCTTATTTCTTCCTTCACATTCTACTCCACTTCCATTTCCCCTTTTGTGCCTTCTTCCTATGCGGGTGCCTTATTTTATGTCCCCTCATGACCTCCTTAATGCTAAAGTACTTAGTTGTTCACTCAAGACCTAAATAAGGTAAGTATAAAAAGGCCAACGGAAGCCTCAATGTGTCTCTTTGGCGCACTTTTGGTATGATGCTTAAAAGGTAGGTCCCAAATGAGTGCAGGCTCTCCATGTGTCTAGGGCCCGAGAAAGTTGCACCGATTGTTGAAAATTCTAAGAGCCAGTGGAAGCCTCCATGTGCCTCGTCAAAGTGTAACTTCAAAGGGTGCAAGAAAGTGGGGTCCCCAAATGAGTGCATGATCTCCACATGTCTAGGGCCTAAGAAAGTTACACTAGCCATTGAAAAGTCTAAGAGCTAAGAGATGCCTCCATGTGTCGGCTCAACACAAATTCAAAGGAAAAATCCAAAGGAAAGTCCCCAAATGAGCACAAGCTCTCCACGTGCCTAGGGCATGAGAAAGTTTCAATGGCCATTGAAAATTCTAAGAGCCGGTGGAAGCCTCAACATGCCTCATCACCATGACTTCAAAAGGTGCAACAAAAGTGGGGTCCCCAAATGAGCGTAGGCTCTCCACATGTCTAGGGTCTAAGAAAGTTGCACCGGCCATTGAAAATTCTAAGAGCTAGTGAAAGCCTCCACATGTCACTTAGTGTAACTTCAAAGGAAAATCCAAAGGCGAGGTCCCCAAATGAGCACAATCCCTCCACGTGTCTAGGGTCCAACATAGTTGCTCCTAAATAGGGGAAGAGACTTAGCCAAAACACAAGGAAAGCGAGAGAAGGTTCATGGATGATGCCAAGTGTCGGCACGTCACATTCCGAGGACCCTAAAAGGCAGAAAAATCTTAAGAATGCATGGGGCTTCCATGTGGATCTTGCACGGATAGACTCCAAACCCAAAGTAGTTTGGAGATGATCATAAATTTTGACTGGAAACTTGGATTTGAGCAAAAGAGGAATTTTGGAAAGCTCTCGATGTTTGCTACTAAACTAAAAGCTTCCACAATTATCACGTACCACCATAATGAAGTATGGTCTTCCTTTCTTGACCAACAAGGAACAACACATGGAGGCATGGGTTTTTGTAGTGGAACCCATCATGGTTGAGGCAGGAGAATTCAATGCTCTTTTGGGGTGGTTGAGGTAGGTGAATTCAATGCTCTTTTGGGGTGGTTGAGGTAGGTTTTGAATTCTCCTCTCCTTTCCCTCTCATATTCTTGATATATATTGTAAGGAGGGACATTTTTAGAAGTTGATCATTTTTTCTCTCTGTCCCCTCTCTCTCTTTCTTCCCTTCTAGGGTTGAATGTGGAGCTTAAGCCTCCTCTCTTTACTTTATGATGGAATTTTCTTGCCTCTTGCTCACTAAGGATGTACTTGTGAATTAATGGAGCAATAAAATATTTTTTTGATGCATTTTGTCCATCCTTTGCTTATTTTATCATCTCTTCTTGCCTCTCACCATTGCGGGGTATCTTGTGCATATCTCTGATGTCTATTGTAGGTTTTAGGAGCTATGTTTAATGGCTTGAAGTGGTGTTCTATGTGAAATTTATCTTTGGTCCTGTGATGCATCTTGTCCATCCTCTCCATTGCTCACCTCTCTCCATTTTAGGCAGTTGGATTTGTGATCAGCAACTTCCTTTTCTGGTGTATCACTACTTTAGTGTAGGCTCTATTTTCATGCATTTCTCTCTCTCCCTAGTCCCTTGGAAAGTTAGATTAGGATTAGATAGTTTTCTTGCATTAGAGTAGATTGTGGTAGGTAGTTTAGGAGTAGGAACCAACCTTCTCTGGAGGATCATCTCAAGCCTGCAATTCCCACACCTTGAGAGATGGTCCAATGTTATGTAATCACACTGAGAGTCTCAACCCATTGAGTTACAGAAATTCATGGGTGATGTGATTCTACACTAACATTTTTGGCACGCCTAGTGGGACACTAAGGTTAGATTTTCTCATCTTTCCAAGGTGTCTCATTATCAAAAAAAAATACTAAGCCACTGTGTGACCACACTAACAATTTTGGCATGCCCAGTGGGATAGGTTTGAAGCACCTTACCACTTCATTTCATCAAGTTGATGTGTTCTTGGTGAGATTCAACCTTTAGAGGCACATGCAAAGCACATCTTCCGACTCCATTTGGTTAAAACTCATTCTCGTAATTATAGAATTTCCTTCCATCCATTTCCACCCATTCTTCTTTCCTCATCTTTCATTTTCTACCATTCATGAAGTTGTGCAATCATGACTTCATTCCCATCTTGGAATTCACACTTGCAGTAACAATAGTGCAATACACCTCTAATGTATTTCTCATCTCCTCCAAATCAACATTATGATCAGATTCACAACCATCATGCTTACCCATATGAGAAGTATCAAAACCATTTTGGCTATTTAGCTTATCAAGAGAAAGGGTACACATATGATGCTAACAACTATATAGAGAATGCTGACTCTTGGAGAAGATTCAAATAATGGAGGAAAACATTGTTCACTCTCATGCTACAAAAAAATAAGGCCACCATACAGTGCATTCTAGTTGTGGAGGAAAACCATACGATTCAAGAGGTTTCAAATACTGAACATGCCACGTAACAACCTTCGAGTTCTTCCTCCCACTTCATCCCCTTTGAGCTCTAATGTTGAAGAAGAGTTTGAGCTTTCAAAATTCATGTTTTGAGGATGAGGGGAACCATGGTGATCAAATTTACAGATCGGGGAGGACACTATGGAGGAGCTCGAGTACAAGAAGTAGGACAACAAGGAGATAGATTATCGTCTCGACTTGGAGGATTTATTTAGTGGAGAGGAGCCCATGGAGATCACATAATTTGCTCCTCCCTCATCTACCTTTTAAGCATATGGATCCTATTGTCTTGAAGGAGGGAATTCAAGTGCGTTTATATCTCATTGCTCCAATTTAGAACCAAGGTTGGAGGATCCTAATCTTCAATGTGCTTCCCACGGAGGAAGGAAAAGAACACGAAGACACCATCTCTTCCACATCATTCACCCAAGAAGGTCGAAGGAAGAATCCATTCTTGGAGTTTAATTTTAGAACAATGGGCACATCCATCAAACTAGACCTTACCCAATCGGGTATTTCGCTTCATTGGAGCACTGTTGTCCACTCAAAATTCCCCTGCTCTTAAGGAAGTGAAAATTTTAAAATTTTGAGTTTAAGTGTCTTCTCTATTGTACTCAATGTTAAAAGTTGAGAAATTGAGAAAATCTACATTTTTGGGTCATTTTGTGTGTTTTTCGGGCCTGTCGGACATTTTTGTCCATTGTCCCAAGTTCAAATGGGCCCTCTATTCCCCGATCGGCCGGTTTCCCCGAAGTTGTTCCATTTTCGGGCCGTCGTCGAATTTCTCGTCCCAAATGTCCCAAGTTCAATTGGGCAAGTTGTTCCATTTTCAGCCGAATCACCCGAATCTGCGTACTTCATGCTTTCACGTCCCAAATGTCCCAAGTTCAATTTGACAAGTTGTTCCATTTTCGCCCGATCTGGCCGAACCGCGTGCCGCGCACTTTTGTCCCGCATGTTCCAAAAGGCATTTGTGTGTCTTTTCCCCGCTTCACCCGAATCGCCCGAGCCACGTGTTTCACGCATTTGCGTCTCACTTGTCCCGCATGTCCCAAAAGGAATTTGTGCATCTTTTCCCCGCTTTGCCCGAATCGTCCGAGCCGTGTGTTTCGCGCATTCGCGTCTCACATGTCCCAAATGAACCAAGTGCCATTCGTGCTTATTTTTCCCGCTCTACCCGAATATCTTGCTTATTAAAATTGGTATGTATTAAATGCACATTCTTTATCTTTCTCTCTCTAAACGGCTATATTATGAGCAGACCCCTATGCATTTTCACACGACTTCCATGCTATCCTTTGCTCGAACCCTTGCGATCTAGATTTACGTGCGTGTATCCCTTCCTCCGTAATTCCTTCTCGAGTCTAGTTTGTGGCTCTGCCCTCCAAATTCCATCAATCGCCAATACGAAGATCAAAGTATTGGAGGAGGCTTTGGGGAGCTGAAGAATAGGCTAGCGAGGAAGGGTGAGACTTTCAAGACACTTGGTTGTATCTACTTTCAAAGATATACACTGTCATCTTGAGGTGAAACTTACAGGTGTGCCTCTTTCCTGCAAGAAATCAAAGCGCAATTGAGCTTTTGTCAAAGATAATCTATTCAAGGAAAGCTCCATTTCCAAAGAGAAAATGAAGGAGATCTGCTCTCTTCAATCTGCCATTGAAGAAGCAAATGAAGACTATCATACTCATGTCGAGTTTGATAAGGAAATGGAGAAGTGTCTCAGATTTTGGGCTCAGTCTACAAACCAACACGAGTCCCTTGTGGCAGAGGCATAGCCAAGGCATTGAAGAGATTCAGGCAGCAAATTTTGAAGTCAGTGGGTCCCTCCCATTCATAACCACCTGTCTTCTTCTCCTTATTCTTCTCTTCTTTTCTAATTCTTTTTCTCGGATTCATTGTAATAAGTTGAGGTATTGCGATTGGCAATCCTTAACTAATCTTTAGTTAAAAGAAGTAGTTACAAAGAGTAACTGATTTGTAAGCTATATAATGGCCTCTCCACGCCATTTTGAAAAGGAGGAAGAACTTGGCTTATTTTCTAAAAGTGTAAATAGATCATAAAGAAATCAATACAGAAGGGCTTTTCATTCTTTGTCTATCTGATCTCTTTT
Source organism: Taxus wallichiana var. yunnanensis (assembly GCA_018340775.1). Lineage (NCBI taxonomy): Eukaryota > Viridiplantae > Streptophyta > Pinopsida > Cupressales > Taxaceae > Taxus > Taxus wallichiana. The sequence goes on from CM031240.1 coordinate 701,557,717, forward strand.
ATCCCCAAGCTTTCATTTAATTTTGTGAAGATCATTTTTAAGTGTGTTATATCAAGAAACTTTGAGTTACGCGAGATGTTATTTACGAGAAATTTGTGTCTTTAAATTCCATCTTATTTATATGATACAAATGGTCTTTTTTTCAATTCACTGTAACTTCGCATACATAAAGAATTATTCTGTTATCTATAATTCTGCATGTTTCCTTTTTGCTCATTCTCGTATTCTCATTCCTCAGTCCTTTTGTAATTGATGATCTTTATAGAAAACACTTTCGTAATATCCAAGTTCAACCAAGAAATCATGTTTTGTATATTTGTAAATAGGTTCGTTTCTGAATAAGGGAACCTCTCCCATTAAAGAGGAGGGACTTCTTGTCCCCTGACTGTTGCTCTTCGTAAAGTCCTATTTGACGACCAACATGAGCCAAAAGAGGAGTTTCCACCAGTCATGCTCGCTCCCGAGCATGAGGATGAGTTTCAAAGTACCAAGGATCAGCTGCAATGCCTCATTAATCTAATTACAGAGCAACTAAAAAGAGGTATTTGTCTTGTTTCAGTTGATACCTTGATGATTTAGGTGGAGGATTGGCATCTTTTCAGATTTTCATTCATAATAAAATCCATGTTTAGTTCCAAATCATATACTGGGGCTGCCTATTTTAAGAAAGGAAGCTACTTCTCCTACTAGTTACTGAGGATTTTTTGAGTTCCCTTTTCTTAAGTTAGCGTAGAGTAGGTAGGTTTTCTTTCAGTAGAAGAAGTGCTCATGCACACCTTGCATGTCTTACTTAAGGCATGTATGTTTTCATCTTTTGTACATTGCTTTTGTTCGTATTGCTTCAGTCAGTGTAGTGCATCATACCCTTCAGTTGTTGCAACAAGAACCTCATATTCGCATGTGATCAGTTGTTAATTTCAAAAGAAAGAAAATGCAGAGCAACTAAAATCAGGTTTCGAGACAGTCCATTTCTAGAATAGGTGAAGTCTCAGGTCATGAAAATTTTCTACTCTCAGAAATCTCATCTTCAAGATTTTCTTATGAAAATTGAGACTGTGGATAGCGGGGCTAGCTCAGGATCACCAACTGCAAGCATTCGGGTTTAAGTTTCAAGAACAAGATCAGTATCACTCTATCATTCATGAATCCATGCCCAATAGACACTCCTAAGGCCACTTGACCTCTTCATCTAGCGGCATATTTCCTTGAAATTCACCAAATTGTTATCCAAATAAATCTCCTAGCTATTTGAACGACTTTTACTCTCTCACTGGCTCCGATGCTTCACATTTCAGGTTGCACACCCATAGGCTTGCTAATTTGGCACTTTGCATAGGCATTATTTCTTCCGCACACCCTTTTATAGATGCCTTCCAAATTAGCTAAGTTCCGGTCTTGCTGTCACTTGGCCTTCCTTAGTTGGATATTTGTGCCCTTCTTCCATACTTGTCTTTCACAAGTATGCATTCTTTTCTATGGTGCACGCACCTACGCATGCACATTCTCTCTACTTTCCTCTCACGCTTTTTATCTTTCCACGTGCCTCGCTTCCTTTCTACACTATGTTTGCATGCCCTCATGTACCTTTTTTCTTCCTTTTCTTTCTTCTCCACTTCCATTTTACCTTTTTACACCTTCCTCCCATGCGCTCGCTTTCTTTCCTTCTTCTGCATGCACGCCCTCTTTCTATCCCCTTGCACCCTCCTCGAATTTGAAGCACTTATTTGTTCACTCAAGAACCGAATCAAATAAGTATAAAAAGGCTAGTGGAAGCCTCCACGTGTTTGTTCAGGGCACTTTTGATATGATGCTTAAAAGTTAGGTCCCCAAATGCATACGGGCTCTCCACGTGTCTAGGGCTTGAGAAATTTCACTTTGTCGTTGAAAATTTCGAGAGTCGGCGGGAAGCCTCCACATGCCTCATCAGAGTAAATTCAAAAGGTGGAACAAAAGCCTGGTCCTAAAATGAGTGCAAGCTCTCCACATGTCTAGTGCCCGAGAAAGTTGCATCAGCCGTTGAAAATTATAAGAGCTGAAGCGTGAATCCTCCACGTGTCATCTCAATGCAACTTCAAAGGTATCCAAAGGTAGGTCCCAAAATGAGTGTAGGCTCTCCATGTGTCTAGGGCTTGAGAAAGTTGCACCATCGTTGAAAATTCTAAGAGCCGAAGAAGCCTCCACGTGCCTCATCAACGTAACTTCAAAAGGTGCAAAAACCGGGGTCCCCAAACAAGCACATGATCTCCACGTGTCAGGGCTGAAGAAATATGCACCGACCATTGAAAAGTCTAGGAGCCAAGCGGAAGCCTCCACATTTCAGCTCAGCGTAACTTTAAATGTAAAATACAAAGGCGGGTCCCCAAATGAACACAAACCCTCCACGTGTCTAGTGTCCAACATAGTTGCTCCTAAATAGGCAAAAAGGGAATTAGCCAAAAACAAAGGAAATAAGAGAAGGCTCGTGGATGATGCCAAGTGTCGGCATGTCAAATTTCCAAGACCCTAAAAGGTAGCAAAAATATTAAGAATGCGTAGAGCTTCCACATGGATCTTACATGGATAGACTCCAAACCCAAAGTAGTTTGGAGATGATCATAACTTTTGACTAGAAACTCGGATTTGAGCAAGAGAGGAATTTCTGGAAATCTCTCGATGTCTAATACTTAACTACTGAGTTGTCGAGACTTCTCACCTACAACCATAATGAAGTATGGGATTCCTTTCTTTACCAACAAGGAACAACACATGGAGGCATGGGTTTTATAGTGGAACCCATCATGGTTGAGGTAGGTGAATTCAATGCTCTTTTGGGGTGGTTGAGGCATGTTTCGATTTCTCCTCTCCTTTCCCTCTCATATTCTCGGATATATATTGTAAGGAGGGAATTTTTTCATAAGCTGGTCATCTTTTCTCTCATCCCCCTCTCTCTTTTTTCCCTTCTAGTGTTGAATGTGGAGCTCAAGCCTCCTCTCTTTGCTTTGCAATGGAATTTTCTTGCTTCTTTCCCACTAATGATGTCTTGTGTGAATTCATGGAGCATTAAAATATGTTTTTGTGATGCATTTTTCCATCCTTTGCTGATTTTATTGTCTCTTCTTGCCTCTCACCATTTCAGGGCATACTTTGTGCATATCTCTAATGTCTATTATAGGTTTTGGGAGCTATATTTAATGGGTTGAAGTGGTTTTTGTGTGAAATTTATCTTTGGTCCTGTGATGCATTTTGTCCATCCTCTCCTTTGATCACCTCTCTCCATTTCAGGTAGTTGGATCTGTAATCAAAAACTTGCTTTTTTCGTGTATCACCACTTTAGTGTAGGATCTTTTTTCATGCATTTCTCTCTCTCCCTGGTCCTTGGAAAGTTATATTAGGATTAGATAGTTTTCTGGACTAGAGTAGATTATGACAGTAGTTTAGGAGTAGGAACTATCCTACTCTTGAGGATCATCTCAAGCTCACAAGTCCCATAGCTTGAGAGATGGTCCAATGTTATGAAATCACCTGAGAGTCTCAACCCATCTAGTTGTAGACATTCGGGGATGATATGATTGTGTACTAACGAGGGAAAATACCCCAAGTACATAAAATAAGAAAAATAATATGCTACACTAACAAATATTGAACATGAAAATAAGCGTGGCCAATAAAAACTATCGTGACATAGTGTTGAGACTATCACGACTTGAATAATAGAATATACGTATAAAATAGAACAAATACTCGATCCTCAATTTAACATATTCAAATATACAAGTGGTCAAGTAAAAATTTCTTGCATGATGTAGCCAAATTTAAAAGCATGGTCTAAGATGCAAAGAGATCAATGATCACAATAATGAAGGTTCAAAATAAACAAATTTATTTGCATCGAGATAGGAAAAAGAAGTGTTTTTATGGTACTTGTTCTATGTCATTGGAATGCATAAGTTGTAAGCTATTGTACTATCTTAGTATGTAGGAACAAACACGAGATATATAAAATACTCAATGAACAACCAAGGAAGCATTACTCTCAAATTGAAAAATGTAGTACATAATTGCAATGTTGAGTATGGAGTGAAGACATCATAACTATCACTAATTTTTGAATCAAAATATCAAAAATAGTGTAAATGTGTTACATGTGCAAAAAAACAAGAATACCCACAAAGGAAAACCAAGGCCATGAAAAAGAAAATAAAAATTCCTTAAGTGAGTGTACAATATGCCACATAAACGACCTACTAACCAATTTGAGAAAATTGTGTACAAGGAGACACATACATGAAGGTAGAAAAGACCAAAAGAACAATCCCTCCATGATACGCCTACATAGGAAGGTAGAAAAGGATGAAGAAACAATTCACTATGAATTTTTGTGAAGAACTTAAAAGTGACCCCCTTTGAAAAATTAGGTAGCACCTATACTCTATGCATAAAACACTATGATTTACAGTATAAGAATTTAAATTTTCTAAAAGGACAATCATGATACAAAATAAAACAGTCTCAAGCCATTGATGTGAAGAGCAAAAAAATGCACTTAGAAAAAACAAGTCATTTTTTTAATGAATGAAACATTATCACCGGTCAACGTTCCAAAATAAGGAATTGTACAATTAAATATGGAAAAAACTAAAATCTTAGAAAAATGGATTATTAAATGTTGAAATGGATGCCACTACTACGTAAATTCTAAAAAAATAGATGTGTGCTAGAAAATCACTCTCTCTAGCTTCTTGGATAAAACTTTATGAGCTCTAGAGTGAAAATAGTTTTCAAAAAGGCCCAATAAATAATTAGGGTCACAAGACCCTTGATAGTCCAATTTTTATGATCTTCTAAGGATGGTCAAATATAAGAAAGTTCAATGAAGAGAGAGAACTATCAAGTGTCAAGTCTGAAGGACTCTCACGAAAGAGAACACCTCTCTCAATAAAAATTCATACGTGGTTAGATAAAGAAGTAAATATCTCTTAACACCATTTGGGTATCCTATGAAGATGTAGGGCTTACTCTAAGGTTTCATAGCCTTGCATTTCTTCTTAAGTACATGTGATTTAGCTTGATTTCCAAAGACGTTGAAATGCTCCACTGTGTTTTCCTATTGTTCCAAGCTTCAAAAGGCATGTGTCCTTTCAAGAATATTTGTGAAACCTGGTTCTAAAGTAGAAAGCATAATTGATTTCTTATTCCTAATAATGAGGTGCTAGTGATTTGGAGTGAATCATGCAGTTATCCATTTCTTTGAGGATTTATTCTTGCATTCTCAATACAATTTTACTAAGGACTCCTACAATGTAAATCAATTCCATCTAATTTATAAAACTATTTAAACCTATTATTGAAATACTCACCATCATTATCTGTATGGAAAAATTTTCTAGATTGTTTTTCTATAAGATCCTTGAAGTCTCAATTTTTTTGAAAAATTCATAATTCTATTGAAAGAAGTAGACCCACTTATACCTAGAGAAATTATCAATGAAGGTGAGAATATACTTATCTTGAGTGAAATATGGTTTGGGAATGCCCCAAATAAATCATTGTGTATTAACTCCAATGCATGTGTATCCCTCCATGCTTTTCCCTTGTCATATTTCTCTTAAGGATGTTTTCCAGGTGTGTAACCCTCACAAAAATCCTTATAAAAATGAACACAAGAAAAACCTATGACCATATCGTGTTTATTGAGGTTTTGCAAATAATAATAGTTAAGGTTACTAAAATGCTCAAGTCATAGTTTTCTTATCCCATCTGTGTGAGTAAGAAATGTAGTAGGATAAATATCGGGTGTAAAATGTGAGAAGGTATAAAGCCAAGCTTAGTGATTTTCCCTTCCCATTTTCATTGTAGAATCATCATGTAACTCTCTTATGTATTTGAATTTAGAGAAAATTAAACTCACATGCCCTTACTGATGTGAGTGATCTAGTACATCGATATTAAGTTGGTTGAAAGTGAGGGAACACTTATAACAATTGTGAAGGCTCCCCCATTTAGTTCAACATACCCTCTTCCTATATCCCCGGTTGGGTGTATCCACACAATGTTATAGAAGACATGCTACATGGTTATAAGGAAGTGAAATTTACGTGAATAACCCATGTGATGTGAAACACACTGATCAATAACCCATGATGAGTTCTAAGATGGAAGGCTATTACAAGACCCTTTTTATTTCCTTTCCCTTCATCACTATATTTTGCATTAGAAGAATCTGGAGTTGATGACTTTTGTTTGATAGAATTCAAAACACTTATTGTATTCCATTCGAATATGAGTTAGCTAGTCAATCTAATTCTTCATACACTTGTGTTCATTATGCCCATTTTTCTTGCAATAGACACACTTAAGCTTCTCTTTCTTAGGTTTACCATTGGTAGAGGGTGTTTTAGTGGTTTTTAGGAGGTAAGGTTTTGTTCCTTCTTCTATTGATCCTTATTATTCTATTTCTTCTCTTTTTTGTTTGAAACATTTTGTTTCCCATTCCAAACAATTAGAGGTTTTGGTTTCAATGACTTCACTATGCCCTTCTAAATTAACTTCTTTTATCCTGAGTCAAGTCACCAACATAATCATTTAAAGAGGGCATTTTCCATCCGGCTCCAAGAGCACAACTTCCCTAACAGATTTTCCAAAAAGATCCTTACTTCATTAGGCAAATCAACATACTCAACATGAAATAAGATTTCAAAATAAATAAACAAACATAACAACCCAAATGCTTCATCACAATGATTGTAGCACTTTACTTTATCTGTATCATTTGTTGAATCAGTTTCAATACCCAAAGTTATCCAATGTACGCATTTTCTTCTAAAAAAATTGTATTTTAGACTTCCATTGGTGGGAGTTAAAGGACGTGAGTAGTGGAATTTTATTCATCCATTTTAATGCAACAATAATATTGCTGCAGAAATAGAAAGAGAGTGTAAAAAGAAAGAGATGACACACAACACTCCTTGAAATTAATTTGAGTCAACCCTCCATTTTAGGCACTTTATAATTAATACAATTACAAAATGGATGGTTTCAATAGAAAAAGCACAAAAAAATCACTTTGTTAAAAACCGACACTCAAGTCTGAGTTGTTGTTGTCATGCAAATCTGCAACATGGAAATTGGCAATTTTCCAGCATGACAACGATACCCCTGTGCCAAAAATTCAAGTCTTACCATCCTTAGGAACTCCAGGTCAACTAAGTCAATCCAATGAACTCCCGGATGATGTTAAATCAGTACCCTCTTTGATTTAGGAAAGTTAATTTAACCCCCTTAGGTGATTTTAGGAGTTCTTACAAAATGCAAATTTTGCAGGCGGTCATGGGAAGGGCTATAGCGGCCATGCCACGAGAGATTGGAGCAACCCCTGGAGTGGAATGGAAGATCCAAATAAAATATGGAGGTGAATTGAAGGCATAGAAACATAATGGAAGTGATTTTGGAAGATTCTATAGAGCTTGAACCAGATTTAATAAGAAAAATACACGGAAATAGAATAATGGAGTTTTGATATTGAAAACTTCTGGGATAATTTACACTGAAGAGATTACATACATATATAGGTAAATGATATCCTTAAAGTAAGGAGTCAACTTCTATCCCTCATATCTCTCTCATGATCACTCAGCATCCCACTTATCTCTCCAACATGATTCTCTCCACCTCTATCTCAACTATCCCTTTATTCCCTTATGACGAGTTGTCTATTACAACTCATCATTCACTCACATAATGTAATATCTAAATATTACATTTTACAAATAGTAACTCACACACACTATTAATAATGTTACAAACAATATATTCGTAACATTCACTCCCCTATTGTTTACATTATTAATCCCTATTAAACACTCCCCTAATGTGAACAAGGTAGAGAAAAACATTCACACGTCTTCTACAACTTGCCTGCCTCTGCATGCTCATGATCTTGGTATGCTGAACCTCTGTTCACCAAATACGAACCCCTGTTCGACAAAAACGGACCTCTGTCCTAGGTACGAGCCCCTGCTCATGAACCTCTATTCATCCTCTTCAAGAAAAACATGATCTTTGCTTTTTCTCGTGCTTTTATATTTCTACTATCACATATTTACATCGGAGGTTATAAAAGGAAATACAATTACGAACAGAATGTGACATCTGTTCTTATTATAAAACACACAATAATGGAATCAAACACACAACTGAAATACTTGGCCATCAAATCATTACGCGGCCTCGTCGATGGTGCCTGACGAGAGGTCGCCGATTGCCCTCATGCCTCCGTTGCCTCCAGCCTCCATCGAATATCCTGCTAACTTTCAGCAAAGTATAGTCGAGGACGATACGCGTTCCCTGTTGCGATACAGGGCGGGGTCGAGGGGCGGAGCCCCCGAAGCCAAGAATGGTTTTCATTTGCATTTTTTCTTAAAAAATGAGTGTCGGATTACACCGAAAATGCACTCATTTGTCCTTTTTTTTTTTTTTTTTAGTAACAATTTTTCGACTCTTACAAACAACACGACTTATTACATTGACTCACAATGAACATTTGACGAGAAACTTCGATAATGACACAATTTTGACTAGACATAAAAATATTCTAATAACTCTTGATTTTAAATGACATTTATTATGAGACTTTGACTTCAAGGAAATACATTTAACAACAAAGACTCGAAACTTTATTAAACAAAAATAAAATCAAACCGTAAATTTCCTATACACAAAGGAAATAAAGACTTTAATATAATTCTAATGACAAGGTAAGTAAAATATTACTTTTTGAGCTACACAAAGACTAAAACAAAATTACCTTATTAACCTAATGAAATGATATTTTAATAACATGCAGCATACTTCAATTCTGACGCCAGCCGTGAGAGCATCTTATCACGTTGAAAGTGAAGCTGTGGTGGAGTAAGAGTTCGGTAGATGGATCAATCTTGCATGCTATAAAGGGGCAGATCTTCACACGCTACATAGATTTGTTGATGTTTGATAGACCACCAGCGATCTATGAAGAATGGCGGTGAAATCGATGTCAGATCCAAAATGACAGTAGATCCAAAATGGCAACACTTTCATGGGATTTGCGAAATCGAGCGTGGGCGAGCAGATTATCATATGGAACAACAAAAAAATGGACTCCACAACCAAGATACAGATCTACAGAGCCGTGAACTCAGGTTTTACACAAGTCTCGGGCTTGAGTGCATGAATGTTGGGGTGAGCTCTTTGGATCAGGTCGTGGATGCCATTCGGAAACCTCCACGTACTCTATCAGATAAACATGGTCCTTGGCAACTGCACGACTTGTTCAATCAATGTACCACGTTCAGATCTTGCAAACTCCACGTGCCTTTTCTAACCATAATCCAAATCAGAATTAACAAATTGAATTTTCAAAACTGAATCCTCATTCTGTGAGATCCAAACCAGTCACAAGCAGATGATATGTGCTCAAGATTCGTGGCAGGGAGGTGAGAGCCCACACAAAGGCGTTAGGAAGCTTCTTGATACAAGATCAAATTCCACACAATTTTGAGAAACTAAATTTGGGCGATCAACTACTAAATGCAGATATGTAGATAGTGGGCACAAAATTGAAATAACACCAAACGATCTAAAAAAAAATACTGGTAGAAGAAGTCACGATTCACGACTCATGGCAAGCTTTGAACAACATGGGCATCACGTGCTGTAGGAAAATATCAATTGATGAGATCTCATCATTGGAAATGCTACGTGAACAGAAATGGTTTTCTCGAGTGAAATCTCAGGATCCCATTTGCTCTGATACCAAATATAGAGCTTGAACCAGATTTAATAAGAAAAATACACCGGAAATAGAATAATGGAGTTTTGATATTGAAAACACGGGATAATTTACTTGAAGAGATTACATACATATATAGGTAAATGATATCCTTAAAGTAAGGAGTCAACTTCTATCCCTCATATCTCTCTCATGATCCAAACATCCCACTTATCTCTCCAACATGATTCTCTCCACCTCTATCTCAACTATCCCTTTATTCACTCATGACGAGTTGTCTATTACAACACATCATTCACTCACATAATGTAATATCTAAATATTACATTTTAAAAATAGTAACTCACACACACTATTAATAATGTTACAAACAATATATTTATATGATTGGGAAAGGTTTGGAGGAGTTGGAGTAGTTTCATCAAAATAGGGTTCTCGGACCTATTCAACACATAAAGTTAAAAGAGCCACCGAGCTTTGGGAAGTGATTCGAGAGATTTTGATGGAGTTAGGAACCAAACAAGACATATTTATAAGGGTAATTAAAATACATCCAAGATGGAGAAATCATAGTTTTCACAACACCTTAGTATGATAGGTCTGAAGGTAGTTTTTCTCATGCATAGGTAAGGGACAGATCAAAAATCCTATTTTTAGGCCTTAAATGGAGGAATCAAGATCTAAGAACCATACCATTGGATTTATAAGGCTGTTTTCACTGAATTTCATCTAAAATTTCACCCAAAAAATTATATCGAGGATGCGAAGTTATCATTTATCGCAAGTTCGCTCTCAAGACCTCATACTTAGCCATATTTTGAAGTGGATACATGTCAGCTCCAGGAGGTTGGCATAATTTTGTGTCCCTTTCATCCCTCAAGGTAGGGGACATGAGGGATAAGAAATTGTGCCCAGCCCCTAGAATACCCCTGATCACACATAGGACTTCCAGGATCGCAGTTCAGCCCCTAGGTGCTTGTTGGAGCTCATTCCCTCAATCGCTAAGATCGTGACAAGTGTCGCATGGAGGTGCAACGTGAAAATTGATGTACCTTATGTCCCTTAATTCGAAAGGGACATCCAGGACATATAATTGTGCCCCCATTTGGAATGTAATTTTTAAATGTTTGAAATTTGACACTTAGCCATTTTTTCGTGCTTCTTCTTCCTCATAGTTCACCATGCCATTGCTTCGTAACTTGTCCACCATTGCTTGCTCACACCCAGTCTACCATTGATGCTCTAAACCAGCTCTACCACAACAATTAAACACTCAAATCCATGAAAAAAATATAGGTTTCAGAGGAGATATTGATCGGAAAAGCCGAAGAAACGAAAGACGGAAAAGAAGAACGAAGATCTTTTCTTGAAAACTCTCATTGCCGTGAATTGTAAAATATTCATATATTTCAAAATACAAGTAGAATTGAGATGTCATCTTTTGGAGACTTTATATTTTTCAATATGTTCAAGATGTAAATAAGGGGAGGTCAAATGGTGCCTTGAAACATTTGTTCTAACAAAAATCCCATTTCATGCCCTAGCTCACATTCGTCGATTTCCCATCAATCTGGTAATGGAAACAAGCTAAAAAATTATAGATGAACTTTAAATGAAAAACATATTGCAATGGATTTAATTTCATTGTGATCGGAGAAAAAAACCAAACCTAAAATTTCAAGCTCCATTAATGGCTGCCATGACAGCTCCATGCCCGAAGCCACTACTAGGTAAAAATTTTAAATTTTATTTCCAAGCATTCTAATGGGAGAAATCAAGTGAAATTCGAGAGGATGTGGCCACAACGACAAGATGAGTCTAAAAAAATATTTTCCATTGCAAACCAAGTAGTGAAGTCCACTTTCTAAAAATAGTAATTTTTTCTATACAAACTTGTTATGTTTGGGAAGTCACCATCGAAAGTGGATATAGCGAGGACGGTGTGTGCGAAAGTGAAAGAGGGAGTTCATCACATCAGGATGGTCAAGAAGAGGAAAAAATAATAAGTCTTCCATCTGAAGGCACCGACCATTAATAGTAAGTTACACTCAAAGGGTAGTTTTGACACAATGGGACATAAAAGGATAATCATTTAGGGGGACATCATAGTTTGGGATCATCTATAGGAATTTCTCATAGGGAATTCAAGGTCCATCCTAGGGAACTTGACAATGTATTTCGACACCCTTCATGATTATGGTCACGGGTATATCATGTGCAAGGTGTAATTTTGGTCATCAATAGAGCAGATCATTCAATAGTGTTGTTAAACACTCAAGCCAAGGTGTCTTGGAACCATCTTTGAAGGAGTTCTCGATGTGTGCGAGGAGTTCAAAGATTCATAGTTTCACTACATTTGGATATTTCCATCGATAAGGATCAATGAGGAACAACATCTCTTCTTCTTCTCTCTCTTCTCTTCCTTCCCCAACTTTCTCTCTATTCTCAATGTTATAATTTTGCATTGGGGTTGTAATTTTTCATATGTATTAATGTTCCTAATGTAATAAATCAGCTTTATGTTATAAAAGGGACTTTAAAATTTCCTAGGAAGTTGAAAGTTTTAAGTTGTGCGAGGACATATGAAAATGACATTGGGGGTAGATGAAGAGTCACATCTCATTCTATAAATTGTAAATAAATTTCCATTTTAAGGGGTTGGTGATTGATTTTCTAGACTCGAGGGCATTGTACTTATAGATAACAAAGGAGATAGCCATTTTCTTCCATTTTCCCCCACTCTCAAATTTCTTCCATTTCCAAGTGTACAATTTCTACTAAAGAATTAATAAAAAGAGTTTCATGCCTTTTTTATAGGATATTTTAAAAACTTTGAGTTCTCAGTATTAACTCATCTTGTTGGTATTTTCGAGGTTATTTCTTCTTAACTTTAATGTGTGTGTGAACTTTCCGGTTAATGGGTGTGGGACTCTAATTTTTCTATCCACGACATTAATCCCCTCTTCTCTTTTTCTCACTCCCTTTCCCACTCTCTTGAAAAAAGTCCTCTCTAGTAAGAATTTTCTAGATTTGCCACGGGGTCGGTGGAGTGCCCTGTTGGATCCTGTTATCCAAAATTCACCCCAAGGTAACTTTGATAACATGCGAAGCAAATATATCGATTCGGGCGAAAAGTCATGTTTCTAGGGTCCCCTCATATTTGTCTAACTCCCATGTCCAAGAGGAAGAGAGTAAGTTCTGAGAAAATGCAAAAAAAGGGTTGCAGGAAAGCAAATAGGTTGATCAAGGAAAATCGTGAAAATTGGCTAAGTCCGCTCAAGGTCGCCTCACTGGGACGTTTGGTTGAGCGAACCGGCCGAACCGGGTGAAATCAGCACAAGCAGTCCAAAACGCATAGTAGGAAAAATGGGACAAAAAGTCTACGCGGCCGGTAGCGAAATTCGGTTTGTGACAAAGAAAAATCGACTAAGCTGCTTGAGAGGGTCGCCTTTGGGACAAGCGGGACAAAAAGAAGCGAACCTAAGCAGGCTAGGCGAAATGAGTCAAGCGACTGAAGCTTGATGCCACGGGACGCGTGGGCCAAAATTACGCGAACCGGCCGGATCGGCGAAATGAGAACTTTGTCCCGGAACAAGCGGGACAAAAGAGCGCGAATCAGGCCGAGCAAGGCGAATTCGTCCCAGGCAGTCGAAAGCAAATGGGACATTTGGGACAAATGGCACAAACCAGTCGGTCAGCAGGAAATCAGCACAAGGAGCACTATGCTAAATGGGACAAAGGGACGCTTGGCGGACGCGAAAATCCGAAATGGCCGCAAGAAGGCGGGGAAGAAAAGTCAACGTTTGGTCGGAAACTTCAAACGGCCATAACTTTTGACTCGAGCTCGATTTTCATAAAATTGGACTTTTCACGGAGCAAACACGGCGTCCCTCGCCAAAAAAACTAGATTTATTGATTTTAATGAGGGTAAATATATTTAAATAAAAGAAACATATTCGGCTCGATCGAGTCAATGCTCTTTCCCGTCGATTGATAGAAAACGCACTGCAGGCCCAAAAGCAGTGCCCGCGCTCGAGAAGGCCATAACTTTTGCATTTCTCAACGAAATCACACAAAATTGAGTACCGTTGGAATCGTGGTTCCGAGCCTGGACGCTTAAAAAAATCAAGAAATTCTAGATTTTATCATAAATTGATCGAGATTTTTAAGAGAACGTGGCCGGGTTGAAACAGTGTTTTATTTGGTAGGCTGGGAGTGCAATTAAGAGGCATGGTCATCATTCATTTCTCTGCTGCAGCATGGGACAGTATGGGGAGCCTTTTCAAAGTAATGTATACCCATTCCACTCAATTTAATGCCTCTTACAGGTGGTTGAAGGACAGGTTTTCGAGGATTTCCATTTTCCCTTCTCTTTTCCTTCTCATTTTCTATAAAATGAAGTGTTGGGCTCATTGTAGGGGGAGAGTTTTGGGTAACAAAGCTCTGTCAAAATTGCTTTGTGGCTTGAGTGTGTTGCAGGAGGCCCTTGTAGTGGACTCCTTGCATGGTGATCCGAGGCCCTTATCTTGTAATAATCGAACTGTCATGCATGCATGGAAGCAATAAAATACAAGTTTGTGGATGTATCTTCCCCTCTTGTGTTTCCTTGCATTCTTCTTGCCCCTTTAATCTTTCTACAAGTATATTGTGTCTATTTATTATTTTCTTGCAGGAATTCATTATCATTGTGTGTGCTTGGAATATTCTTTGTGAATGCATTTTGTTGGATTATGGTGGTAGCTTATCATCACCTCTTCTAGTGTGCACTTTGCCTCGTATTTCACACATTTGGAGATTAATCTCACACCCTATTTTTCTGGTGTATCACCACTTTAGTGTAGGCTTTCATTTTATGCATTCTCTTTCCCCTGGTCCCTTGGAATTTTAGATTAGAGCAGTTAGCACACTGTGGCTGGAGTAGATTGTGGCGAGGTAGTTTAGGAGCAAGAACCAGACTTTCTACGGAGGTCTATCTCAAGTAGCAAGTCCTGACTTGGAGATAGTACCCATGTTATCCAATCACACCAGGTGCGTAGAAGCGATCAAACTAGAAATACGATCAACATCCGGGGGTGTTGTGATTCGGTGATAATGAGATCCTTGACCACAAGGACACCAAGAAAATACACCTTCATTTGTGCGTGCATCTATGAAAAATTCACTGTTAAATAGAGGGACTTAGATTCCAATAACATTGGCAAGAAATCCACAAGTTTGTCCACCCAAATGTTTTTCTTGCCAACGAGTTTCCTATCAAAAGTTATCAAAATTCTATTTTTAGCCATCAATGGACCTTTTTAAATGTTTGCGCAAAAGTTTAAATTCACTTATCTAAAAAAATTCGGTGT
Organism: Taxus wallichiana var. yunnanensis; assembly: GCA_018340775.1. Taxonomy (NCBI): domain Eukaryota; kingdom Viridiplantae; phylum Streptophyta; class Pinopsida; order Cupressales; family Taxaceae; genus Taxus; species Taxus wallichiana. The sequence continues at coordinate 701,572,810 of CM031240.1, forward strand.
CACAAAACTAAGGCGAGATTTGAACTAGAGACCTTTCTCAAAACAATACTAAGTATTAACCAATCCACCTACACACTCCTACATTAAACTCATTGGTAAAAATTCCTTTTGAGGGTATAAAAATCAATGATTTAAAAGAAATTATAACGTTTTAGATTTTAAATATTTTTGAGTATTGTAAATTATGATTTGAAACTTATCTTTCGCAAGAAAATTCTTATCAAGATTGTTGAAGTTGCGGGACTTATTTTGTGTTTGTACACAAGACGTGGCCACGTTGGATAGATATGCAATATGAAATGGATTTTGAGTGCCACACACCAAGGAGGAAGCCTACACTTTCCCAAACGCTAATACACATGCTTAAAAATAGCCCACATCTTTCCACAATAGAAACCACATGAAAGAAGCTCCATGAGGAAGAGAAACACTCCACCACGAGAGGTAAATCAAGGCTGTTCTGTATGAGTGGAGAGTCAATTACATAAAAGAAGATAGATAATATCCTACATTAACATCGCCCTATTTGGGCGGTTTCCATGCCTCTGATTTGAGTGGTTTTAGATGAGGGATCTCTACAGATAACATTGATCACATACCACATATGCCTCTCCACCAGTTCCTTCACAGTTATCTGAGCACATTGAATAAAAATAGTATCTCGATCCTCTCTGCTTCCCAGGTGCTTCCCCATTTTCTCAAAGAACGGATTTCAAAGGTGGGTTTACATGCTATTTGTGCTTCTCTTTGGCTATTCTGGTTTCTTGCTTTTTTACATCCCTATTTTCTTTCTCATTATGCCTCTCCTTGTTGTCCTTGCTTTTTCCCTCTTCCTCGGTAGTACCAATAATCATCAACTCTATGTAACGATAATTTTTTGAGCTTTATGATCAGCTACGTGGGTATATCTCTCGGGTTTGACATTGTGTCAAGAAAATCTTTATGATTATGCTTCCCTCCAACTTTATTTAATAAATTCAATTGTTGTGATTATGCTTCATAGAAATGGACATAGTTGAAAGAGAGTGGAGTGCCTAAAATATGTTTCCTTCCAACTATTTACATTACGGTGGAAGCTAAATTTTAAGAATCGTTACACTTCTCTTACTAATTTGTACATTTGATACACACTGCAAATTATTACCAGTAGAACCATAGATGGTCTTAAAATTATCTTATTACATGATTTGGAATTTTTGTATTTGTTAATAAACAAAATAAAGGAAACAAAATATCAGCGACATATTTAACAATTGAATTTGTTAAATAAAGTTGAGAGGATTGTATTGTGTAAATGCTAGGCATAAAATATTATGGCCCAATATTTATAATCTTACAATTGAGCAACCAATCGGAAAAATAAAAAAGGTATAGTAGTTGATTATTGTTTTAAATTTTTGAAGTCAAGAATGATAGTCGGCATTTTGTTCTATATCGGATGAAAAGAGAGAAAGGCCCTTTACAAATTGGTTGCTCAATTGCAAGTTTATTGTATCCAAAATAACTACCAACAAAGACCAAGGCAGAGATATCCCAAACCAAAAATTACCAAAACAAAGAATGTTTTAAATGGGCTGCATGCAGGAGGACCTGATTACCCCACATGAGGAAATTGAGGATAAAGAAAATGATAAAGCAATGCCAGGAGTGTAAAAGCAGTCTTGAGTGTCAAAGCTCTTATTTTTGGATAGGCTAGTAGCATGCCGACAAAGTGAAACAGGGTTGATGCCTCGTGAGGATACTCGTGTCTTGTATTAGCTCCAATTCTAATATACCATATATCACCATAGTAAGAAGAAATCTGTAAGTCAAATCCCACCTGGAGACCACCCAAAAATTAGAGTTATGTTTGTTTACGGATACCCATCAAGCCCATATTTAGGAGTGATAGGGGGTATTGATAACCATAGTATATCTGCTAGCAGGGCAGCTGGAAAGGGGTCTCTGGGAAGCAGACACTTCCCAACAAGGCTCTTCCCACAATGGATGCCTCACGGTGAATAAAAACAATGATCTTCAAAAAAAAAATGACACTTCGCGCAGCAAAGTTGCCAAAATCCTAACAATTTTTATATTTTACACCATCAAAAGAAACATGTGTTTCAGGAATTTTGTTAAATAATTCACATGCTTCCACATTATGCATACATATCTACCAGGGTATTTGCAACTAAAATATCTGACAAAATTCTCTTCTGTGTAATTCTCTGGTAGATGTCCATACCTTGTTTCAAAGCTCATTTTTTGGCACAAGATAATGCTAGTATGATATAAAAATTGGAAATGCTGAAATACCACTTCCATTATGCTTTGGTGGATGTCCATACCCTTTCGTAAATCTCTGCAACTTTGCATTAATATTATATGCTTGTGTGTGATTTTTCTCTTACACAAAAAAAGATCGGTAAAAGATTTCGAGTGTTAGTCATTTGTATTCATTGCCACATTTATGACCCAGATTTATGAAATTGGGTTGTGTTATTTATTTCTTGTGTGTTGAGTATTCAAATTTCTATTTTAAGAGCAATCTCTTGAATTTCTCTCTTGATGCTAGTTTTTATATAGCAAAAATTATCACCTAAATCTGTTATGCATGATTAGACATTAGCAACATTATTGTAATTTTGTTAGGGACATAATTTTCTTATGTAAAGGTGTTCATGCTTTGTATTCCATTTCTTTTAATGGGAGATAAACTCCAAGTTTGATACCCAAGATGCTCAACTTCCTTAAGAATGAATATTTAACATTTAATCAACAAGTATCTTGATTAAGGATCATATAACACTTGTTGCAAGATAATCACAATGTGTTTTTATTGCTTATTTTTGGCAAAGGGTTAACAATGGAGTCCACACGAAGAAAATTGAACAAGAAAAAAATTGTAAGGTAAAAAATAAGACTTTGGGTATATATATTATGTATGGTCAGATTTGGAACGTAAAGAGAGTGAACGGTGCAGATGGGTTATTTAGGTAGTTTTACTATCTATGGATGGGATGTTTCATTTCTCATCTTTTCATTATGTTATTTCTTTTGTAATTATAGAATTCATTATATTGTTATTGAAATTAAGTTGATTTTCTTCTACACCATCTTCTTATGCAACTATAGGCCAAGTGCAATAAATATTTAAACATTGGACGACATTCAAAAAATTGAATCGCAAGTAACGGAAAAGGTATTGATGAAACTTTCAACAATGTTTTTTCATCAATATTGTTTATTTTATTATGCATGACCATATATTATGTATTAATTTCAAATTTTAATTTTTTAACCTCAAAGAAATCAAATCAAATGAATGAAGATAGTGGTTGTGGAAAAAATAACCACAAACAAAAAGAATGAAAACACGTCTTGCTGCGATGGCCTTTACGAAATGGGTAAGGAAATGTGTCTGCTTTTTTATTGAAATATAATTTTTGTAGTGGATTATGTGTTATCAAATGCTTATTTCTGACAACATAGTGTTTGTTTTTGTAGCATAAACATATATTAACGATGAAAAAATTGAGGAAGAAAAAGCATTTGTTGATCAAACAAGAGAGAATTTAGATTTTGAAAAGGAAAAGGGTAAGGATAGTCATGTTTAAGAAGAATTTGACATAGAACTAAACATAGATGACAATAATGATCAAAATGATGAAGATTATGAAGTAGAGGAGGATGATGAAGATGAACATTGGGTGCCTAATCTGAGCCATAAAGCATCCAATGAGTACAAACATCAAAGATCAATAAGTAGTGTTATTTAGAATTTTTATTTTGCATGAATAAAACACATTTATTCAAGTATTCAACTTATGTTAGCATGTCTTAGATTTATTAGGATTTTCCAATTTGTTGTTCTTTTAGTGTCCATATAGTTTTACATTTTCATAATAATTTCAACTAAAGAGTTATAGGATTTTCCTACACATAAATTGTTACTCATAAACTATTTAATTATTAGATGTTAATTAGTATTTGTAGTAGTGTAAAATTATAAAATAAATGGGAAAGAGGGATAGATTCAAATGCATGGTCTTTCCTTGTTGCAACTATGAAATGCAAGGAATAAAATGGCATTTGAAATACATCAACTATCACCACCTCCATGATCACAATGGACTCCCTCTATTACATAGGAATAAGGCTGGGTAAACGTGTGACGGTGAAATATAAAAGGAAAACAAAAAAATAGTAAAAAAATTGTTGAAAAGTGAAATGTTGATCGGCACTTGAATAATTCTAAATATATGTAGAAATCTAGGTTAATAGAGCTTTATTGTCGGGAAGAAAAGGTGCAATTTTTTTCATCCGTTAGCATGTATTAAGCTAACAAGCTAAAGGTATGATTTCCAAGCTTGTAGAGGAGTATGATAGTGTAGAAAAGAGGAAGAAAATAAGGAAAAAAACCCATCATCACTAGCATCAATATGAAAGTATGGAAATAATTGTAGGTCTCAAACAAGCCACCACTCTAAACATCATAGGCTAGAAAAATTCATTATCGTCAACTTTGATTGGAGGAATAATTCATAATATATAATGAATAAAGTTTGTAAAAAAACGTGTTCCATCATTTAGTTTGGGTGACAACGTAATACGTTGTGGTAGTGTCGAAATTAAAGTGTGAGAGAATGAATTGGAAAATATTCCAATTTAATTCAATGAAACAACTTTGAATAGATTATTCAGTGCAAAACAAACTTTAAAAATGTAGGTCATCAAAGAAACAACGTATTACGTTGAGAAACCACCTACTTTGATATAGATCATGTAGGCACACTAATATATGAAATTATAGTTTTATGTAGTACACCATGTATCTTATGTAGCCAAGTAATGAGCGAGTCGGGACATCGTTATCGGTGGCAACAATGTAATATGTTGTACTCACGGTAGGAGGAATGGATTTAGATCTGTAGGCACATAAAAATGGTGCATTGCAATTTTATACACTATAATGAATATAGATTGTAAAAATAATGTGTTCCATCATTTAGTTTGGGTGACAACGTAGTACGTTGTGCTAGTGTCAAAATTAAAGTGTGAGAGAATGAATTGGAAAATGTTCCAATTTTATTCAATGGAACAACTTTGAATAGATTATTCAGTGTAAAACAAACTTTAAAAATGCGGGTTGTCAAAGAAACAATGTATTACGTTGAGAAACCACCTACTTTGATATAGATCCTGTAGGCACATTAATATATGAAATTATAGTTTTATATAGTACACCATATATCTTATGTAGACTAGTAACGAGTCAAAACATCATTATCGGTGTAACAATGTAATATTTTGTTAAATTGCTATACTCACAATAGGAGGGAATGGATTTAGATCCTGTAGGCACATAATAATGGCGCATTGAAGTTCTATACACTATAATGAATATAGCTTGTAAAAAATAACGTGTTCCATCATTTAGTTTGGGTGACATGCGTAATACGTTATGGAAGTGTCAAAAGTAAAGTGTGAGAGAATTAATTGGAAAATATTCCAATTTAATTCGATGAAACAACTTTGAATAGATTATTCAGTGCAAAAGAAACTTTTAAAATGTAGGTCATCAAAGAAACAACATAATACGTTGAGAAACCACCTAATTTGATATAGATCATGTAGGCACACTAATATCTGAAATTATAGTTTTATATAGTACACCATGTATCTTATGTAGTCTAAGAATAGCAGTCGAACATCGTTATCGGGGGTAATGACGTAATATGTTGTTAAATTTTTTTACTCACAGTGAGGAGGAGGGAATGGATTTAGATCCTTTAGGCACATAAGAATGGTGCATTGTAGTTTTATACACTATAATGAATATAGCTTGTAAACATAACGTGTTCCATCATTTATTTTGGGTGACAACGTAATACGTTGAGGTAGTGTTGAAATTAAAGTGTGAGAGAATGAATTGGAAAATATTCCAATTTAATTCAATGAAACAACTTTGAATAGATTATCAGTGCAAAACAAACTTTAAAAATGCAGTCGGCAAAGAAACAACGTATTATGTTGAGAAACCACCTACTTTGATATAGATCATGTAGGCACACTAATATCTGAAATTATAGTTTTATATAGTACACCACGTATCTTATGTAGCCTAGTAAATATTCGAACACCGTTATCAAGGGTATGATGTAATATGTTGTTAAATTGTTGTACTCACGGTAGGAGGGAATGGATTTAGATCTTGTAGGCAAATAAGAATGGTGCATGATGAGGCCACATATTGGCATGTTTTGGCCCCATCTAAATCCTTTTTGAAGCCTCTTACACATACAGTTTTGAGACTTTGATCTCCTCTTGATGGTTGATATGAGATAAAGTTATGATTTTGCATATATTTAGTTTTGTATGTTCATTAAGATCTAATATACTTATTTACTGTGGTGAATCTTGTCTTTTGTGCAAACTGATGTTTCTGATGTCTCCATGAACAAATTACAAGATGCCATAAGCTTTTGAAGTAGTAGGCCCTAGCCCGTAGCACTCTAGTTGTGCTCCTACAGCAGCCCATAGCCACTAGCTGGGAAATGATAAGAGAGAATCATGACATCCAACAACAATGAGGCATCATGAAGTATATGGAGCTGAGCATATGAAGCTGGAAAATGAGTTAACCAAGTGGCACATTGTTTGGACAAGTTTGAGAAGTCTTTGGGTGATTTATCTTACCGTAGCAAGCTCCAGACCTTCCGTAGCATCTTCCAGAACTACCTGCAGCAACAGAGCAGTATGCACCTCCAGCTGCCCGTAGCCAAAGAGAACTTATCCAGCTCACACCGAAGTATAAGAAAAAAATTACCAGCTATCCTAACACATCATATGTAATGTTATGGTTACTTTGTTAAGTAGTTTTGTAATCAGTTCTTATCATGTAAATAAGATAGGAATTAGTTGTCTCCACTCAACAAATATGAAACAGAACAACTATAATATGTTTGAGTGGTTTTGATCATATTCCTAGAATAGAATAAGTTAGTGATCTGTCTATATATATATATATATATATATATATATATATATATATATATATATATATATATATATATATATATATATATATAGATAGAAATGTAATAGATATAGAGTAATAGATTAAGGAATGAAGTGATAGCTGTATGAGAGAAGCAGAATTGTGAATGTGTGAAGACATAATATATTAATGTGAGTTTGTGCTCTTAAGTTCATTGTAATCTCTTTGTTGTAGCAATCTTTAATTGCTACAACTTAATAGATGAATCGTTTATCTTCTTGAGTAGTTCTGTGAGTTTCTAGGGTAGGATTAGAACTCACTTCTGCATGAGGAAGGCCCCCAGGAATAAATAACAAGGAAGATCCTATTCCTCCATTTCCTATTTATGTTGTGTGGATTGATTATCAGTTATTCATTTCATTTATAAAAGCTAATGAGTGCATAGTGTGTTGAGTTTTAGATTTACAGATCAGCAACATCCATAGTTTACTTTCCAATTTGCACAAGCATTACTTTATACTCTTTGATGATTCTAGCCTACAAATACCTCACTCCAATGTATTGTAGGATATATTTTGTGGGCCCTTTGAAAATCTTACGTCCACAGGTTGAAATTTAATGAACATCGAGTATGAGACCTAATATCATTGGTTGATTATCTGCACATCATTGCATTGCATTTTATACACTATAATGACCATATCTTGTAAAAATAACGTGTTCCATCATTTATTATGGGTGACAACGTAATAATAGGATTTGATACTTTGATTGTCCTACATTGTACACATGTGGGCTAAAACCTATTAAGGGTAGAATTGATCATTGAATGATATCATTTGAAGACCTTGTTTGATGATAAATCGGGTGTTTAATAGTCTCCTAAAGGATCATCTCCACAAGGGAAAATAAAGATGAAGTTTTATATATGTATTCAAGGATATTTAAGGTTCATAAAAGATTTTTGTTGAGTTAAGACAGGTTTGCATGGAGACAAAGATAGTGTTTTTTAGAACTCAAGAAGAAATGAAGTGTTGAGGGTGGATAAATGGACTACTAGCTAGGAATTAAAAGGTAAATGTGGATAGTGAGGGAAGTCAAGAACCTTACTCAAAGTACTTGTCATTGGTTATATGCTTGGAAGTCAGACTTAAATGCTGATTGGAAAAAGGATATGTGTATCATACAAAGAAATATTGAGGACAAGATTGTAGAGAAGATCAAGAACAAGAATATGAGAACATGACATGCTCCTTGAGGAGGATTTACCGAGCTAATAGGTACACTAACTATAATGAATATAGCTTGTAAAAACAACATGTTCCATCATTTAGTTTGGGTGACAACGTAATACGTTGTTGTAGTGTCGAAATTAAAGTGTGAGAGAATGAATTGGAAAATATTCCAATTTAATTCAATGAAACAACTTTGAGTAGATTATTCAATGGAATTTTTTTTTAAAAATGCAGTCATCAAAGAACAACGTATTACTTTGAGAAACTACCTTCTTTGATATAGATCATGTAGGCATAGTAATATCTAAAATTATAGTTTTATATAGTACACCATGTATCTTATGTATCCTAGTAACGAGTCGATCATTGTTACTAGGGGTAACAACGTAATACGTTGTTAAATTGTTGTACTCATAGTAGGAGGGAATGGATTGAAATTATTTCAAAGTAATTGAATGAAACAAATTTGAATAGTTTCATAACACTATGATGTGCAAAACAATATTTAGAAATGCATGTTGTTGATGCAACAACATATTATGTGCCCAAAGAAACTTACTTTTATATAGATCCCATAGGCACATACGAATGTGGCATCGTAGTTTTATACACTATAATGACTATAAGCTGTTAAAAATAACATATTCCATCATTTAGATTGGGTGCCAATGTAATGTGTTGTTGTACCATTGTAATTAAAACTCTCTTAGGAAAAATCTTAACTTGAATATTAGATTTATGAATCTGAATCACCATTGAACTTATAATTTATTTTTTTCAATTAGCCTTGTTTCAAATAAATGTTAAACAATAACCAGAATTTTTATTCCTTCCAGCTTGGATAGATGACTATAAAATGATGTTGTGGTAAATGGTGGTAAAGTAGTTCAAAAACTTAATAAATGAATAAACAAGATGATTTCAGCTTATTACTTGATTTAAAAAAATGTAATGTTGTTACCTGATTTGCAATGTACAGATTGTTTCCAAACTTTCCTGTCATGAGCAATGTTCTTTCTCACAGCCCACCTTCAGAAATCTCCTTTAACTTCCATAAAATTGAATGAAATATGAGTGTTGTTCTTTTTTGCAATACTTAAATAAATTCATTTACGTAACAACAATAAAAAATAGAACAATGGTGCCAAAAAGTGGAGTAAATAGTTTAATGGATATAATTTAGGTAGCAAGGAATTGATGGTAGCATTCAATAAATATTTGAAATGATGCTTTGAAATGATGTATTTCCCTATAGGCTACAGGGTAACAAATTCATAACAATAAATGTGAATAAATAAGAAGCATTGAGCAGTCAAGGGGAAGTATTGAAATGACTTGGGTTTTGTTAATTTTTTAACTCTGTTAGAAACACTGGAAAGTACCTAGTCGGCCCACCACCTCACTACTCCCTGTGAACTTGTGTGAGGGATAGGGCCAGCCCATAATTGCAATGTTGAGTACGGAGTGAAGACATCATAACTATCACCATTGTTGAATGAAAATATCAAAATTTATGTAAATGTGTTACGTGTGCAAAAACACAAGAAGAACCACAAAGGAAAACCAAGGCCATGAAAGAAGCAAATAAAAAATTCTTCAAGTGAGTGTACAATATGCCACATAAAGGACCAACTAACAAATTTGAGAAAAGTGTGTAGAAGGAGACACATACATGAAGGTAGAAAAGGCCAAAAGAACAAGTCCTCCATGATACACCTACACACGAAGGTAGAGAAGGATTAAAAAAACCCCCATCAAAATGTATAGACTAGTGTGAGTACAATATTCATCCCTAACAATTCACCAAGAATTTTGTGAAGAACTAAAAAGTGACCCCTTTGAAAAACTAGGTAACACCTATACTCTATGCATAAAACAATATGATTTATAGCATAAGAATTTAAATTTTCTAAAAAAGACAATCATGATACAAAATAAAACATTATGAAGCCATTCTTTGTGAAGAGCACAAAAATGCTTTTAGAAAAAAAAGCAGTCATTTTTTTGCATGAATGAAACGTTAATCTTGGTCAAAATTCCAAAAATAAGGAATTGTATAATTAAATATGGAAAAACTGGAAATCTTGGAAAAATGGATTATTAGATGTTGAAATGGATGCTAGCACTCCGTAAATTCTGAAAAAATAGGTAGGTGCTAGAAAATCACTCTCCCTATCTTCTTGGATAAAAATTTATGAGTTTCGAGTGAAAATAGTTTTCAAAAAGGCCCAATAACTAATTAGGGTCGAGAAGACCCTTGATACTCCAATTTTAATGATCTTAAACTCTTTAGAAATCTCTCAAAATGAAGAATAAAAATATAACTTCAATCTTTGTTTTACAAAATAAATGCAAAAAAATTGTGGAAGAGCCTACTTGTCCTAGCTCTTGAAAAACTTGAAATTGAAATTCTTTTGCAAATGACCTAACGATATTCGATTAAGGTGAAAAAAATGACTTTCTTTGGCACTCTAAACCCAATAAGAATAAAAATTGAAATCAAAACCAATAAAAAAAGACTACTCTTCTCTAAACCAACTTTCCCGCACATGGTTTTATAGAAAAGTTGCAAACCCAACCAAAGAAAACAAATTGATACAATATGAGAGATGTTGTCGAAACCTTTGATACCATGCAAGAAACAAGGACTACTCAGAAACATTGCAATGAAACACACTATCTACAAACATGTACTCAAAAATATATTTCGCCAATAACACAAATACATTAAAGCTAACAAAGGAATGTACAATTTAGAGATCAACATCTAGTAAACTATTGCACAATAATACTAAGGATCAAGGAGTAACGATTGGTTATCCACAATGACAACATTTCTACTAACTCAACTATATTCCTACATAAAAATATAAAAAAATTTATTTATTAGATAAGAAGCACAAGGGTAAGTGGGATATTTATTATTGGTGGAGTTTAAGGAAGAAACTTTGAATAAGAACACCTACCTTCACTTGACTCTTTTCACATGTATTAGGATTACTAGTACATTAATTTTTGCACATTAACAATGTATACACAATGCATCTCATGTAAATAATATAATTGGCTAAGGTTGACTTCACATCATGTAATATCCATTTTGGGACTAAAAATAGAGAAAAGGGGTTACCGGTTATCCGAACAGATCTGATCTTGAAACACCTTTAATTATTAACACAACAAATTGATAATAACTGAAAACCAATCTAAAATCAACATTCTTCAACGGAAGTGAAGTGTTTAAGGAATTCAAGTCCACTTTTCACTATGCAAATCAATGAAGAATGCCACGAATCAATTAATCTAGCCACAACAATATTTATAAATCATAAATACATCAAAAGATTGAAGGAATATCTGATAGCATAGATGGAATTAATTATTTAGAATAACAACAGACTAGCCAAAACTTTGGGCTAGGCAAAATAGTAAACCTTTTCCAAAATTCACCAAAATGGAGATTCTGGCATTATAAATTATGCCCAATCAGAATATGAAATCATAATCACAACTTGTGCCCTATAAGACACCCAATTACCATCAAAAACCTAGTCACCCCAACTAGTAATGGCTCTAATATGCATGCAAATGTCTGTAAATGTCTTCTTAAATCCTTCACTTTCCAAATCTGCAAAAAGGTCTTCAATATGACTTTTCTTCAATCAAGAAAGAGGCCTTTCATCCTCCAACCAACCACAAGAAGGATTTCCTTCATTCTTGGAATGCCACACATTTGGATTTCTACTCAAGAGTGGAAAAACAAGGAGTAAATAGCCCAAAGGTCCAAATTAGATAAAATTCCCTAAAAATAGATGCCACCAAATGAAGTCCTTACTTTCCTTTTATATCTTATCTTTGGCATTAAGGCCCAAAAGGACAAGGTTGACCCATAGAAAGCTATTTTAATATTTTAATTGGCATCTTAAATGCACCAAACCGAGATGACCTCCATATAAGGTAAATGTACAAAAATAAAAACATAAATATGAATGAAGAAAATTGAAATATGATCCCCGATCTTCCCTTGCTCATCTATTGCTTGCCTTTGGAAAGAGGAAGGAAAGGAATCCTTTATTGTGGATTAATTTAGAAAAAGGAACTTTCAATCCTCCCTTCTTGAAATTTCTTTCCTCAAGAAATTGTAAGTACTGTATCCCAAATGAATCTCAATTGCTTCTTCTTTGATGTACCTACACAAGAAGTAAATATATCAAATAAAAGAAGAGTGCTTAACAAAATTTTAAACTCCCCTTATCACACCTTAGGGACATGATAGTTATCTCTCTTCTTTTGCTTGACACCACCTCATAATTTCCATTCAAATGATGGCTTCTCAACACTTTAGTAATGTTGTCCCAAAAAAAACTGTAATCATGTGTTTTTATTTCAAAAATCAGAATTTTCAAGTGTGAAAATAACACATCATAATATGGTTATGTTCCACACTTTAGCTGAGACCTTATTCCACCAACATTCCATGACATAATGCTCTTCAAAATTGGAAACACACTGCTGCTCATGGCTTTTAATGGAAGCCCCAATTCTGATTTTTACCAACTCGACACTATGACCACGGCATAAAAATTACCAAACTGAAATATCATGAAGAAAAACAACTCCATAAGTAAAGTAGGGATTGAAATTTGATTTGCATATGCTGAAAAATTAGGAGCAGCATACCTATAATTAAAATCAGTAGTTATCTTGGCCTTAAACTTGAGAAAATCAACCTTTTTAACATTCCCATGAATTCTGATTTCATCATTTTCAAGTGGAACTGAAACTCCATGTGAATTTTGAGGAAATTTCCTCTAAAATTTGGAGCTCTTGATAGCAAGTGCACTTTGCAAATTTCAGGATTGAATCTCTCAATTTTATCAAGCGCAATTTTATCCTGCAGTTTCTGAATTGATGGTAGCATAGAACAAATGGCTACAAAAATTGGCATAGTATAAATGTGAAGAGTTTGTGTGGAAGAAATGCATTTACAAAAATTATACTGAGATAGAGATCGAGAGCAGAATGAAAACAACTGTTAAAACCATTGTAGCAATTGTTTTATTATTTTATTTTGTTTATGCGAGCAAGTAATTTTTAGTAATTTGAGAAAGCAATTTTTCGCTAATTTTTTTAGTAGTTGTGAAAGTAATTTTTCTCTAATTTTTATTTTTATTTCATGCACACAAAGTAAGAATTTATACGATACGGGCATAATAATTATATGTAAATGTATATGCATAGTTAAATAATGTAAAATTAAATATTACTTGTGACATAATGTAAAAAGTGAGATCAAATACCTAAATTAAATTTTATTTAGTAACATAATTGTAACCAAATGAAAGTATATTACATTCCATCGCAATACCAAATTTAAAAAATAATTCTTTTTATTAAAATCTTTGCAAGTGTGTTCATTTCCTATCATCATTAAAATCTTTCCAATCCGACCATTTCCAAACCACGAGAAATTAAAATCAATCTTTCCAAGCCCATCCATTTCCAACTTCCAATAATTTTTCTACCTCCAAGAATCCTGTCATCATTTGCAAAGAAGAGCTTCTACCATTGATTCATTTGCATGCATTTTGCCTTAATTTATATTATTGCTTGGATTTTTTCCTCTCTTTAAGAAAGTGAGATAATACTTTGCATTGACTTGTGTATTTTGTAACAAAGAGTGTGGGATAATTCTCTTTTAGTTTACCTAATTATCAATGTATATTTTGTAAAAGGTGACCTCTCAAACAAAAATTTGGGTTCGATTTTAAAATAAAAATGCAAACATTAAATATACGTAGAGTCAATCTCCTTTCATTACAAAAGGATCTAAACTCAACATTTGTATGAGCTTAACAAAAAATGCACAAAAGACAATCTTGGGTACTACCACGTAATTTTCATACCATGTGTTTTTTTCATTTACTATTGTACATTTGAGAAAGTATTGTTCAGAGAAGGCCCTTTTATGTGAGACTCTTTTGTGCCACCTTGAAGGACAAGGAGATGACATTGTGCTAACCGATAGTGGTAATCATACTACAAACATGGAGAAAATTCGGTAGGATCTGTAGTGCCCACTTTCCTTTGACACCTTTTGATTATTATTTTTCGATATTGTCATATGCATTTATGGATATATTATAGTTTTTGTTATAGCATATTAGTAGATATCATAGATCTGAATTATTATTCATTTGATTCTTATATGATGCATATGGACTACTGGAGACTTTTGTTGTTGATATTGATACACTTTTGACATGGTTATTTATCTGTAATTCTGACATGTGATATGTTTAAGTCATACTGAGTAGATCTTGATAATTGGATTAATGTGATGATCGTTTTGACATGAATGAAATGTGTAATAGAAATGTGCTAGAAATTGTAAGTGATATCGTATTTGCATAGATGATAATAATTCATATATAGTTGATTTTAGATTTATATCGCATATTTTGGCATGACTGTTTTAATGCGGCCACGAGGCCGAAGGAGGTATTCTCTGTTCTGCAGGTATATTATATTCACAACAATATCGGGGGAGTGGAGACCAACCACATCGGAATTCGAGAAGAATCCAACTAGGGTCACCGTGGCAACATGTAATTGTGTGTGTGTTAGAATTATTTGGTTAAGGGAAAATTGTGACCTAGGGGTCATGTGTTGTTTTGTTTTAAATTTCCCTTTCTATTATGATTAGTATGTGTTTTCTCTTAGTAAGTGAAATTTTACTTGTTTTATTATTTAGATTCTTGGAATTGTGTTTACCCCTTTTTAGTCATGGGTTGTAGTGTCTTAATTAAGTTAATTTGAATTTGGTTTAAACTAATTAAAAGATGTGACCAAAAGGGAGTTCATTTATTAGGCTTGATTTACTTTGGATTTTGTGTTGAGTGATGTGTGTTTGAGTTTTGAGTGTAGCACACTCTACCCCACATGAGAAACTCGAATTTGGCCTTAGAGGCCAAATTTGGAAGCTTGTGGGACAAGTCAAACTTGTCCCACACCTCTTAAAATCCCATGCCAACCCTACCTATGGGTTGGGAGGTCAAATTTAGGGTCTTTTAGGTGTTTTGGGGGATGAAAAGGTAAAATATTAATTGCATTTTCTTTCAAAAATTTAATTTTGTCCTTTGGGGAGTGGGCTTAGATGGAGTGTGTAAGGTGCTTTTCATTTCTCCAAGCACTCATTAATTGTGCATTGGAATATGAGGTTGACCAAGTGATGTGGAGTGGAGAAAAATGAGGTGGCATCCTACTTGGAGCCACATCATCCCTCCCTCTCTCTTTCTCTATTTATGGAATCCTTTTTGGCTTGTTTTGGGGTTACATGTTTATTTTTAGTCTCTTGTATTTTTGGAGAGGAGAGGATTTTGAAGGAGTTTGTGGATTTTTGGAGCTTGTGGATGCTTGCTTGATCTTTGGAGGGATTTGGAACTTCATACTTGGAACAAGCTCTACCATGGAAAGGTAGGAGCTTCACCTTTGTTTATATTATGTTATTGTTATATGTATGTGTGTATATGTTGTGTTGAATGTTGTTGTTTCTTTGAAATGCTTGTTGGGAATGGGTAGAATGCCTAAGTTGGGAGTGGGAGGAGACTATGGGGAGTTTATTTGAGGGAGGCATAAGAGATCATTTTCTTGAGGAGGGAGTTTGGGTTGGGTGCCCACCTAGTATGAGAAATGCTTGCATTTTTCTTCTTGTTCTTACTTTGAGGGAGCCATAAGAGTTGAGGGAGGCATAAGAGTGGATGGAGGGATGAGGGAGGCATAAGAGTTGTTGGGGGTATTGTGTTTTGCATTGGAGGATTTTTAGGTGGAACCCATCCCATTGGGAGGCATAAGTGGCCTCCCCATAGGTCTTACTCCTTTTGGCTTCCTTGATAAGCCTTGTGATCTTGTTGTTTTTTTTTTTTTTTTTGAGTTATTCTTGTGTTTTGTATGTAAATGGAGTGAATGTGAAATTATTGTTAAGTATTGTGGAAGCTAGTAGTTGCCATGAGTTGAAATCTTTTCCCATTGTGATGTGGTTGGGGCTCGGGGGCCAATGGAGAGGATGGCTTCTCTTCTCCATTGGGAATCTTGGTTGGGTGGAGAGTGTTTCCTCTCCGCCTATTTTGTTGTGAATCAAGCAAACTTTTGGAGGAGCTACCTTGTTGGTGTTTGGAGCATTGGAGTCTTGTTGATGGCCATGTGAAACTTCTTATATTTTTACCCACCTAGAGTGGAAGAAATTGTAATAATGTAGTTCATTATTTATCTACGATTTTAGGATGGTTTCTCACATAAAGTGGAGGACATTGTAATGAATTTGTGAAGGGATGTTGTATTCAAAATAGGTGGGCCCCTATAGTTCTTTTCATGCCCTCTCCCGACGGCCTGGTCGGAGTTGGGGGAGGGCCAAATAAGAAAAGAAAGAAGAAATAATGTTATTGTAAAGTTAGTTGCAAATAGAAAAGAAAGATTCATTTTCATATTATACTTGCATTAGATAGTTAGTAAACCTCTTGCTTATTCCTTGGATAATAAAAGGGTGAATTGGAAAATAGTTTGTTATTCTTTTAGTGGAATGACAACTTTCATTTAGTGTGTTGTTCTTGCTCTTGTTTTAGAATATATTAATGGAAATGTTGTTGTAAAATCTCTTGTGGATTGTTAGGAAATTTGTATTATGAAATATTAAATTTCATTGTGTTACTTAAAAGGCATGTATAAGAAAAGTTAGAATATTAGTGCATTTTTCTTGTATTGTTGATGGAAAGAACTTAAGTTTTAAATAGTCTTCGATATGCCAATGAAGTAATTTAAGTTCTAGCTCTAGTATGTTATCCTCATTTAAGAATTTATTGTAAATCCATTGCAAATTATTAAGGGAAATGAAATTAAATCTATTTTAACTCCCGTACAATACCTATTAAATTGTGGAGAAAGAAATTTTAGTGCAAAAGCTCTAAACTTACTAATACCGTTACCTATATTTCATTAATGCTTGATAAGGATACTAATATCGTAAATATTACTCATACTAAAGTAATATTAATATTAATAGATTTATTACTATTAAATTATATTAATATTAATATACTATTAATATTTTTTTAATATACAAAAGAAAAATATGCTAATGTAAACTATAGCCAAATAAATAATATTAAACATAATATATATACATACATATATATATATATATATATATATATATATATTTAAATGTAATTCATAAGAAAAAGTTTATAAAAGTTAAAACTTTAGTTTATAAGAAAAAGTTTATAAAAGTGAAAACTTTTAAAAAGGTAAAATGTGGAAACTTTTATTCATAAAAGTTAAAACTTTTAAAAAGTGAACAAATGGTTAAAGCCACGGTAGTGGGTATTTACCATAGTGGATAATTATCATAGTTTATAACCATAAACCTTTCCACCGCAATTTCTGCTCCACCGTGGCAGTTTAGAACCCCGCCCCCTCCAAATTAACAACAATGAACTCACTTTATACCACAATAAAAATAAAATTAGAAACCTGTGTATTTCTTTGTACATATGGCCTGTGCAAAACATAAGACCCGCGGCCTTGGTTTTTCTCCGTTGAAATTATATATATATATATATATATTTCCAGTTTTCAGGTTCACCCATTATAGGAGATAAACAAAAATATTAAATATATATTTATATATACACATATAAATATATATATATATCCATATACACATGTATTTTCTCATACTTAAATGAAAACATGAATCCAAATCTTAACCTTGATGAAAATGGGACAAAAACCCATTTGCCCATTTGGGCATATACAAGAAAATGAACTAAATAAAAAGAATAAATACATTTTTGAAACCCCAATGAGGGTATAAACCAAATAAGAAGAGAAAAGAAGCATGCTCATTCCTTCAAGAGCTTGCAATGGCCTCCAATGGCCTCCCTTCCACCTCCAACAACCTGCAAAACCAAAGAAAGAAAATGAATCAAATGAAATGAGAAAGAAGCTTTCATAAGGATGCTTTAGGGTTAGATTGTCTATTTTCTAATCAAGGGTCCAAATTTACTCCATCCAAGGGATGAGATTCATCCCTACAAAAAGTAGGTGGAGAGTGGGTGAGTGGAAATTACCCTTTTTAATTTAAATGTCTTAATTTTAAAACATGAGTTGACTTTTAAGGGGGTCACTTTATGGGGTAAGGGGATGTTTATTCTAACCCCATGTAAAATGGACCTTGTTATTTGTTTGAACCTTGTGAAATTAAATACCTTGGGTATTTAATTATTATATTTTTTTCCTAAACCTGTTATATTTAATTGTGGAATATTTAACTATAATAGGAATTTAATTGTTTATTAAATTAACACTTAGAGTGAACTAAATCTACTTATTAGTCTTAATGTGGGTTTAATAATTTGTTATAATGGAAAGTTTTAATTATTAAATATAATTGACCTTGAAGCATTTCGTGACAACTGTAGTTTTGAAACCTGAATGCGGGCACGCTTTAAAAATAAAATAAAATAAAAAAATTACTACATAAGTTTTCTCACTAAACCTAGGTTGTTCTTGGATCTTGTGCGAGCGTTTTAGTGGGCGTTACGGTACCATTGTCTCATACTTTCTCCAATATATTCCTTGCTTTGCCTTCATGCTCATGGTACCCTTTAAAAAACCTAAAACGAATGCAATTTTAGGTTCAAAATTTGCCAAATGCTTCAGCTATTCATGTGAACAATAAAAATTATATTGATTAAAATATTAGCAAAACTATCAATTGCATGCAAGCAGTATAGTGGGGGCGCCGAAAGGGATGTGGTGAATAAGTTAGAGATGATGGGATCACAAACTTCAAAGACAAAATAATTTATGATTGAAAACAAGAGTGAGCTGAGGAGGAGTTATTGTATAATTTGTAGCCTGAGTTAAGATACACGTTGTTTGAATACAAACACATGTGAATTGACGAGAAGTAATAAAAATGAGGTGTAAGCCTAGCGAGGAAGGACATGTAGTTGTAGACATAGAGGAAAAAGACGTGCAAATTGTTTATTTGAACATCGTGAGTGGATCCATAGGGGATTGAAAATGTGAATTCAAACCATGTAAAAGCAGAAGTGAAGCAATCTAATTATAATCAATGCAAAAAAATTATCTATGAAGGGAAACAATTTGATCACAAAACACAAATGTTCAGGTAGTTTTTCCACCAATCTACACTTGACGATTGCAACAACTTGATCAATTGCTCCATTAAAACTCCAACTTAAACCCATATGCTGTTGCCAGTAAGTAGTACCTTCAGATTCTTACAAAGACAAATTACATTGTGCAATCGATCATTACTAGGTGCAGTTGATGTTTGACGTCTTGTATATTAAAAAATTTAGATGTTTATTTGAAGTATGAGATCTATAAGCACCAATTAGCTTTTACAAGGGGTTTTGTACAGCTCTATGTTCACCATGTACAACCCTATGTTCACCATATTTATCAATGTACTAACAACGTTTTCTCTTATGCTTCAAGCATAATGGAATGATTGCATTGTGCATTTTCTCTATTTTATAGATTCACAGTTTCACAGTTTTTTTGATTACTTATTTTCTTCTGATTTGGTTCATCTTTATGACAAATCTGGTTTGTCTTTCAGGCATTGAACGTGAGATCGCAACACTGCAATTAGAGGTGTGTGAAAAATCATAAACCTCCCTGTTTCTTAGATTGGTAACTGCCAGAGAAATCTAGTATAGATTCAAGCTAAGCATTGCAATTCATTCGTGCAGTCAATTCCTAATAGTTGTTTTTGGTTTGAGTGCTCAATGGCAGGAAAAAAAACTTGTTGCCGAGATTAAAAAGACTGCAAAAACTGGAAATGAGGTTAGCTGGTTTATATGTTTGAAGCATAGTTACCAAATACGACCGTTTTTAAAAAGTTACCGTATTTTTGAGTTCTGCCCAGTCCACCGTATGGAACTCCGAAACTTTCGGGCGTTGATTGTTAAAAATTCAGAAAAAGATAAAAACTCAGCTGTGAATTATTATAAATTTATGAAATCTATTTACCAAACCGAAACTTTCGGGCTTTCGGGCGTTGATTGTTAAAAATTCAGAAAAAGCTAAAAACTCAGCTGTGAATAATTATAAATTTATCAAATCTATTTACCAAACCGTAAAAGCTAAAAATTGCAGGTATCGGTGTGGAATTTTCTATTTTTATAATAGCCCATACCATATTAATTAAAGGCAGTTAAAGAGTGAAGGTGTAATAATTTTTAATTTTTGTATAGTTGTGTGTTTAATTATTAAAATTACCATATTTTTTATATATACAAATTACTGTATTTATCCTATTATTTCTATGGACCGTTTTTTTTTCCATATTTTGTGTGCACCATTTAATACTCTCCATACGAAAGTGCTACTATGGTTTGAAGTTGATCTCTAAATTGGATTGAGAATTTCATAACTTTCCGGTGCGCAGTTATGTAGACCAAATCCTCGAGGAAGGTTGCATAAAGTGTTAACAGATACAATTGCTTTAAAACAATAAATTTATAGAAGTCATTCTGTCACCAAGATCTGTTTGGAAAATGATAAACTTAGTTACTTATATGTGTTCAATTAATTGCAAAAGTTGATAGTTTACTAGAAAGATTCAACCAAAAAAAACTAACTGGGAACTTATAGGTTAAAACACAAAGCCACAAAGAAATACCAACTGAGTTAGGAGTTAGAGAACTCCATTACCCTAGCCAGCCATGGTGACATGACGGTGACTTGAACAAACATTTTTTCTCAACTGATGATGATGTTATTTTCTTAAGATGGTAGGATAGGAATCCCAGTGGTCAATTATTGGAAAAATCAAACCTGCCAACCATTTTTTCTTAAAAAAAATATGAATCAGAAAAGATGTGATAAATTTGTAAGTTTTTTTCTTTTGGAAACAACACAGCTGTATTAAATTTTTTAAATTTATTGCATCCCCATTGGAAAAAATCCCTCACCCAAGAAAATTTAAGAAAAATCTCTTTCTTTAATTACGCCGAAGGCGTTACCCCTATGGGAAAGAGGCCTCCTATTGTTCACGCGAAGGTCTTAAATTTGATGTGTGTTTAACCATTTTTTTTGAAAAAGGGGCTGTAGCATCATAACGATAAATGTTATTGAGAAGACCTGCATGAGCTAGGGTTTGCAGAATCATGCTCGCCATTTTTTGGGTTTTGAATATGGCCTCCATTGGGTCACAACCACCTATTCAAATCGAACACGATTTACGCTCCGATGGGGCATTCGTGCATTATGATGAAGGAGGAGCTTGGGAAATACATGGACTACCAACCTCCCGTGCCTGCAAACTACAGAGCCCTTTGGTGAGGTAGGGGAGGACTTCTTAGCGTCATTATCTAGTTCAAGGCTTCAAGAGAAAGCTTGGAAATGTTATAGAAAAGGGATTTTTTAGATAAATTTAGATTCACTAACAATATGCGAATTGGGTGAATTCCCAACAGCTGCAAAATTTGGAATTGAGACATTGGTACTTGATATAGTAATTGCAAGACAGTGGTGATTTGTCCTGCAATTATGTTTAATTCTCGGGTCACCCACGACATCAGCCTCCTGCCACCAATCCATGCCCCCGCTTGAAAATTTCTCTCCTTGCGGCTTTGCAATGCCACTTTTTTGAGATTGGTCATAATCTATTTTTGGAAAATTCTCACCTGTACCAAGAATTTCAATTGTGATATTTCCCTAATGTCAAGGCCATTTTATTGAGATGGTCTCTACCTATCATTTGGTTTGCTTTCATGGAGAATGCAAGGCTAGCTTGTGTTTTTCGACCGATGTTAGATTTCAAAATATTCTTTCTACCTTTTTGCAAACACCTTTAGAATGTTTTGACTCAATTTTCAAGTATTGAATTGGAAAGTCCTGTATATTTTATAGGTTTATAGTGTCTTAGAACATTAGTTGTATAACTTTTAGTGTTGCAGCTACGTGGCATTCCTCTCTTATTGCCCGAGGTGGGATATACAAGAATATTGGCGGGCTTTCACATTTAGTAGGACTCTAATATCCCATGGGGGAAATTGTGTTATCTTTAGGGAGTGGTTATTCCATCTTATTCACAGTTGATATCCTTTTTCTAAATTGTAATATAGAGCTGTGATCTTCATTTTCTTGTTGAAAATGTTGTTAGTGCAGGGTCTTTCTCTATAAGGCATTTGTAAACCCCTTCAAGATTTCATTCACCCTATGTGCTATTTTGGGGGTTTTATATTTCATGTGTCATTTTTATTTAGTAATATTTGTTACTAGATTTATATTACTGATTGCAAATCCGTTTAATTTGATATTGCATCTTCAGGATAATGCAGAGGATACATAGGTAGTGACATATTGTGTCTTCTAGATAATGCGGAGGATACAGAGAGCGATGACGATGAAAACATGAAACATAGTGGAAGTAATAATTTTAACCTTGTAATTACGTATTTGATTCTTTAAGCTTTATTGTTTTAAATGTGTATTTAGTACATGTTAGGATCCTGCATCAATAAGAAGGTGGAAGTTCCTTTTGAATTATTTTTTTGCAACACAGAGAAATAAGTGCATTCTAGATGTTAATTTTTTTGAAGTGAACTGCTAGGTGTAGCTTAGTTTTATTAGATAATTAATTTGTACTGTTGGCATGCAGAGGATCTGGCAGGACTGAAGGTTCTTCATGGACTTGATAAAGTAATGGGAGGGGCAGTTGTATTGACACAAAAGGACCAGAACATTCTTGTTGGTGGTGATGTTAATGATGGTATGCCCAATTGATATGCTGAAATATAAAGCTTTTTATCTGCATAATTTGGACTTGTTGTCTCTCTCTTCTTGATCTATTTGTTGGTGCACTGATTCTCTTATATTTCCACTACAAATATTGATATGCTTGAAAACATTGAAATTGGAGAGCAGAATGCCAGAGATGAGGCCTACAAGGTAGCAAAGAAGAAACCTAGGATCTATGAAGACAAGTAAGTGGGATAGTTCTTTTGATAATCAATTTTTGATCTTATCCCTTTAGGCTTTGAAAAATTAACTGATTATATTTTTTTCTGATAGATTTCAAAATGACATAAATGCAGTGAAAACAATTCCTTTCAGTATGATGACCCATTTAAGGAGGAGGTCAGTTTTATTTTTGATGTTCAATTTTTAGTGGACTTTATATACTTAAAACTATTATTTATTTAATATCTATCTTGTGTACAATTGAATTAAAAGATTAAATTATTTTTAGGGGGTGACTCAAGATGAAACATGAGGTATCAATGATGAATCCTAGAAAAAAATTGATGAGGTATGAAGACGAATCTCCCTTTTTATAGTAGGGTTGGGGTAGCATTTGTTTTAATTGGTTATCAGATGGATATTTTGTTAATCAATAAATGATATTTGGATTACACTTTGACAATAGCATTTTATTTTCTACTTCAGATATGCAAGAGGCTGCAAGGTACAACCATGGGTAACCAAGCTGAAGAGTTGCTTTCTCAAACTGGGACCAATGTTTCAGATTATTATACTCATGATAAAATGCTTCAGTTCAAGAAACCCAAGAAGAAGAAGAAGTTGCGGAAGAAGGATAAGTTGGATGTTGACGCACTTGAAGAAGAAGCAGTTACTTCTAGATTGGGCATTGAAGACCTTGGTTCTAGGGTTGGTACACAAAGAAGGGGTTTGAGGGAAGAGGAAAAGAAAGATGAAGCTGAGCAATGGAAAAATTCATATGAAACTACATATAATAAAACAACAGAGGCTTCCAAAGTCCTTTGAGATGAGAATCCATTGTATGAAATGAAGATGGATGATGATGGTGATATTGTTTTTGGTGGGGAGGATGACAAACTATACAAGTCACTGGAGAAGGCAATGCAAGAAGTTGTAAAGAAGTAAACAAAAAGTCTCTCGGCTATGTTTCTCATGAAATAGCTTGGCTAGCAAAGATTTGTAAATCAATTGAAAGGAGATTGGAAAAGCCAACCATTAAGTGAAGCATTTGAAAATAAATTTTATTTACTAAGATGGAAGAATTTTTGTGGGGTTTACAACCTAATGAGGGTATTTTACAAAATGCAACGATATTAGAAAAATGAAATGGATTTTCTCTTTTATTTTGCAAAGAGCTCTTTCCTATAGGCAATATGTCTTTAATGAATTTGTTTCTCATATAATGTTTCTAATTCTTTGTATGTTTTCTAATTAAATTTTGGGCTTTACGGGTAGGTTAATTTTATGGAGAATTGTTGCATTGGTACTAAAATATTTGAAGGCATAAAGCCTTCATTTACGGGAATTCTCATGACTGCAGAAGTAGCGACAAGTGGTTATGGTGATTATCATGTTTGTCACATTTCTATTAGCAACCCACTGGCCTAGAAGAAGTATTGTTAAGCTTCCATGGCCTTACACGTAGATTAACAATATTTAACATTTTCTGGTATTCCCATCATTTGTTTGCTCTGGTGTACTCACTTTTCATAGCTCACTCCATGATGTTATTCCTTTCCCATGGATGGTCTCAGAAGACGGTGAGAACAATGTTAGCCTTTAGATTTTAGTGGTTTATCCCTAGAAAAACTTGAGCTAATTACATGATCTCAAATGTCTTTACCAGACTTGGAATTACATTTCAGTACTCTTATTGTTGTATATTCTTGCATCAAAACTTGGTGGAAGTCTCTTTAAATTTGAATTATGCTTCAATTCAAGAGTTGTAAGAATTATGCATTTGTTGTCATTCTCTAAGGGAGAAAATAATATATCCTTGAAGTTGTCATTATTCAGACCACAATCACTTTTTCCATATTCCAACCACTGTGGAACTCCATTGGCAAAGATGTTGACTTCCTGTAGGTGGGGCATGTCCTGTCAATCCATTGAGATGATAAGTTTAACACTCATTTTATAGGTGTTTAAATTTAGAATTCACATAACATTAAAAACCACTCACCTCAAAAATATCACAAAGTTTTAATATATAAATACCGATCCACAAAAGTGTAATGTTTCAAATGAACTCAACCCTTCATCCACATCTAAATTTCTAATTTTCAGGCATCCTGATATGTTGAGAATTTCCAAGTATTGGGATGAGCTTAGCTTGGGGAAACATTTTAGTTTTTCATAGTTTCAGAGGATCAATATCTTGAGTCTATTCAAATGTGACATGCCAGATATTATTTTTAGTTGTGTGCAATCGCCAACATCCAACTCAACCAACCCCACATAAAGAGTTGGAAGTTTCTCAAGACACTTGCATTTATTCAAATTGAGCTTGGTTAAATGAACATGTTTATCAATGCTTAGAGGCATTATAGAAAAAATAATATTTTCTAGGTTCAACATTCCCAATGCCGATAAATCTCCAATTGGTTCAGGAAGACCATCAAAGAGATTATAATCACTTGCATTAAACAAGTCAAGAGATCCAATTTTAGATAATTTTACGTGCTTCATGAATTTTAGGAAAGTAGATGTGTCGATAACCAAAAGGCCTTTCATTCTATTGAATTATTTCCTTTACATACATTTATTTTTAGATGTTGTCATCTCTTGATGTAAATCAGGCAAGTTTCCTATCTCTTAGTTTCCATTTGCACAATTTTCTTCATTACCTGAATCAACGCCAATCCCCTATGGCCAATCAATATCTCCCAAGTCAGGTGAATTCCATCCTATTACATCAATGTATGCATCATGATCATATTCAGGTATGCCACAAGGAATACCATTAGTATTTGCTAAATACCTCCTCTTGGCAAGATGAAAAGCCTCTTTTGTTGCCGAATCATTCCACTTTTCTACTTCTGGAAAGTAAATTATGTGTTCCTTTACCTCACAAAATTCATTCCATGAAAGACCAACAAATTTCTTGCAATACTCCATTTCCCACAAAGGTACAACTGGTATGATCTAGACAACTTGGAACATCCATACACGAGTTAGTCAACATATTATGTGCACAAGCACATAACTTCAATTTCTTTTCAACTCTACAATAAATGCTTTAGAGACTCCACTTCTTAAAAGATTATATTGTGTTTTTAGGAATCTTATTGGTTTTTTTGGATTCATGATATAAGATTTGCAAATGTATATGCATGAATTTGTAACAAATTTGAAATGTAGAGATAGAACCTTTAAATGTAATGCTTCATCTATATTTCTACACTTACAAAATCAATCACACCCCTTATCAACATCAACTACAAAAGTAATAACTATCCCTCTAAAAAAATAACATATAAAGTTCGGTGTTCACATTGCATTTTACACATGCGATTCTAGTTTAAATTTTAAAAGTTTAGTATCAAACTTTATAGGGATAAAAATACCAATTTTTGATTGTTTTGAAGAAAATTGCATATTGCTATTGGTGAAGCCTAAATACCTACCTTTTAAGGATAATAATAATGTTACAATATCATTCAATATTAAAGTATTAGATGTGTTAATTTCAAAAATTATTATTTTTACGCCGAAGGTGTTACCTTTATGGGAAAGGGATTTACAAATATTCATGGGTCTGTGTCAAATTTGATGGCTTAAATGACAATTTTGCTATATTTAACAATTTTTCTTTTGCTATTTTTAACAATTTTAGTTTTTGCTTATTAAAGTTGTTTTTAGCTGTTTTGATTAGTAGCTACATGTTTTGGGGTTTTGGTATTTAGGAATTTTGGTATTTAGGGTTTTGGTGTTTTTTATTTATAGGGCTACGGGAATGGGCATCGAGGTGAGGAGAATTTTGACGGCAACGGTGATAGGAAGATCAGTGTCGTGAATCTTCGACAGCTCTGGAGAAGCTCGACCTTCCGATCTTGGTGCCCCGAGTTTAAACACATGCACGGCCAGTGACGCCCTCAAATTTGATGGCTTTTTGATGCTGTAAAGATCTCTAGTGACAATATGTTTGGAGTTTGATGGCGTGGGAGGAGGATTTAATGGATGCAAGTAGGATTTGTGATGGTGGATGCATTAATATATCATTTTTTATATGTAGAGGTGAATATCCACCGACTCAAACCTTAGGAGATTCTTTTATTTTTTCCTTTGCATTATAGCCAGATAATGTGTGGTGATGCAAGCGCAAGAATCTGGGATGCCTCCGTATATATACAAGGTGGAGAAGATTAAGTTTGACAATCGCAACCAGGTCCCCTCCTTTTTCATTTGAAGTTATACTTATATTGGTGTGTATTGAATTTACGGTTTTGGAAATAAGTTTCTCTGTTGAAATTTTCTAAATATAATTTGTTTGCCTTTGAGAATGGGTGGAGATGATAAAAATTCATTTCTAACACCTCTTGTAGGAGGGAAGCTCTGGTTTCACGTTGAACGCATGCAAAATTTATGAGCCTATTTTCTTCATTCATTTATATGTGATTCTTTTACCCTTTGAAGAGGTATGAAACTTTGTGTTTGTAGCATTGAATGAACTGTTCGACAAAATGCCTAAAATTAATGGGGTTGTTTGTGTTTTTTAAAAGCTATTTATTTGGAAATATTTAAGTTGTTACCTTATGTGCAAAATCCATGCCTTTTAGAGATTTCCAGATCTATTAATCAAATATGTATGCAAAATTTAGAGATTGTTTAGATAAGACAAAAACTGTGCCTTTTAGGGATAATTCTAGTAATCAGATATGTATGCAAAATGTGGATGGATTTGAATTGTTTGAAAAATGCCTAAAATTAACGGGGTTTATTGGATTGTAATGATTTCATAAATGTAAAACTAGGTTTGTTGGAAAATCCTTGAAAAATTTCAGAAAATACAATTGGTAGGTTTAAAGTCAGGCTCTACAACCTTTGATGCCATCTTTCCAGCCTCTTTCAAAATGGGAGCTTTAGAGCAGGGTATGGACAACCATCAAAACATAATGGATTGTGTGAATGGTGTTACTGTGCATGACTATTCTGATTTAATATCACCCTAGGTCAAAGAGATTGCCAGAAAGGATGTCCGAGCAAAATGACAGGGTTGGGTGGAGGAAGATGTGCTTGTAATATTTATTTGAAAAGTCTTCCTGCCATTGTAAGGAATTGCCTTGAAATTGGCACTGCAAGGAATTGAATTCAAATAGCTTGCAATGGCTGCATGTGGATCCTATGCCATAAAAAATATTTAAAAATGTGTATGATATTATTCTTTTTCCATCTTATCATGCCACTATACCCCTATCTATATCCGTATCTCTATCTCCATCTAGCTCAAAAGGGGAGGATGTTATATGGGAGATTCTCCATGTCTTGTATGTTTGTAAAGATTTAGCAAAAATTTGTAACTCATGTATATTATTAATAATAATAGAAATTTGGCATGTGGAATTAAATGCCAAATGTGAGAAGTGTGTAGTGTGGTTAAATAATATGCTTGGGAGGAAATCAAACTTACATGAGACTTTATGAATGTGTTTTTCCTTCTAACTTACATGAGAGGCAACTATTATCCAATTTTTCCCCTCAGGAAAAATTGAACAAACATGACCTTGCACAAAAGAAAATGGAGAGCTTGGTTCAGCAATGCGAGCTCACATTCGATTATGAAAAATCAAGTTGTAGGTAGGCTCGACAATGGCAATGCAAAGGTGGAAAATCAATGGCCAAGGGGAATGAATAAGAAGATCAGAGCTCAAGTGCGAGAAGAATGGAGAAAGGCTCAAGATTTCAAACTTCACATTTTTCGGAACTATGGAGAAAAGCAAGTCAAAAATGGGTCAGCAATGTCTGAAACCCGAAACCCCGAAAGTCTAAAATTTTAGATTTTGGAGTTTAGAACTCTCAAAGCAAAAAATGAAAAAATGGCCACCAAATTCTAAAATCTGAAAGTCTAAAAGTCTAAAATTTCAGACTTTGAGGATTTTGGAATTTTGGGAAGCGTGCCAAAAATGAAGTGGCAAATTTTGAAATCCCAAAGTCTGAAAATCCAAAATTTTAGACTTTTAGGGTTTTGGGGTTTTGGTGTTTTTGGGAATCGTGCACAGAAAAAGTGAGTAAAAATCCCAAAATCAGAAATTCCGAAAGTTTGAAATTTTGGACTTTTGGTTTAAGAGTTTTGGAGGTTTGGGATTCGGGGTTTCGGAAGTCTCGGTGAGCAAAATTGGAAAAGTGCCAAAAATGTCTGAAATCCTCCAAAAGGGTTGGATTTTGAATTCAACACAGGTTTGTGGTAAAAACGGTGGCGAGCTTTGAGTTTCGAGAACTTCAGGTTTAAGACTTTCGAAACTCTAAAGGCAATTTGGGTGATGAACAATGTTTCAATCTTGAAATGGAAATGTTTGAAAGTCCAAATTTTGGGATTTGGAGGTCGCATGCATTTCAAACTTTCGTAGTTTTAGAACTCTCAGTCCACCATTTTTATAGAATGACACCTCGACCTTCAGATGGCCATAAATTTTGACTGGGAACTCAAATTTGCACAAGAAAGGACTTTTTGTAAAGCTCTTGATTATACAAGTCAACAACATACTTAGGTTTTCTAATAGTGATCCCAAACAATCAACCATTTGAAACCAAACAAGTCATGAACATACTTAGGTTGTCTAATAGTGATCCCCGAGTCATAACATGAAATATGGATCCCTAGGAAGTAATGCATCACACCCAAGTCAGTCATGGAAAATATGTCATGTAGAGCTTCTTTCACTGCTACAATGGATGATGAAGAGCTCCATGATTTCAAAAGGTCATCAACATATAGAAGAAAAATCATAAGTGGGTCATCTTGCCGGAAAATGTGGACATTCAGATCAGAATGACATCTAGTGAATTCTGCAATGAGAAGGAAGGAATCCATCTTAACATACAAAGCTTGAGGGGCATGTTTGAGTCCTTATATTTCCTAAGTCTACATACTAAGGAAGAATCATTGACAAAAATATGTGGCTATTCCATGTAGATTGTATCCTCATGGTTACCATGAAGAAAAACAATCTTCACATCCATTTGATCAAATATCCCAATGATGAGTCATGGAAATGCCAAGAGTGAATCTGATGGAGTTTCTTTTAGAAACTAGTGCAAATGTCTCAGTGTAGTCAATACCAAGAATATGTGAGAAACCTTTTGCTACTAGTCATGCTTTGAACTTATCTACAAACCCATATGTTGTATACTTAGTTCGATATATTCATCGCATCAAACCATCTCCCTTCCCTTAGGAAGATGTGTCGAATCCCAAGTGTTGTTCATAATCAAGGAATTGAACTCCTCATGCATAATAGTTTCCCACTCAAGAATTCTAGACACCTCCCGAAAATTTTATGGATAAGAAGCAGAGGCATATAAAGCATGTAGCCCACTTTGAAACTATGAATGTGTCTTCCTAAAATTTGAAGGATCCCCAACCCATGTACTTGTGGTTTGAAGTGTCTTTCTAGCCCAAAGAGGACTAGAAGTAAGTGAGTTAGGTGGTGAATCCTCATCCTTCGAAGTGTGGCCAGATGTGTATTGAGATGAATCTTAGTCACTACTCTCACTACCTAATCTGGAAGAAGAGTCCCCAACCTCAGGAATCTTCTTAGGCTGATCAAATATAAGTGAGTTCAATGAAGAGAGAGAAGTGTCAAGTGTCAAGTCTGAAGGAATATTCTAAAAGAGAACACTTCTCTCAATAAATAACTCATGTGTGGTCAGATAAAGAAGTAAATTTCTCTTAACACCATCTGGGTATCCTATGAAGATGTAGGGATTACTGTAAGGTTTCATAGCCTTGCATTTCTTCTTAGGTACATGTTCTTTAGCTCGAGATCCGAAGACCTTGAATTTATCCTTGTGGTTTTCCTATTGTTCCAAGCTTCAAAAGGCATGTTTCCTTTCAAGGATTTTTGTCAAACCTGGTTCTAAAGTAGAAAGCATAATTGATTTCTTATTCCTAATACTGAGGTGCTAGTGATTTTGGAGTGAATCTTGCAGCTTATCCATTTCTTTTAAGGAGTTGTTCATTCACTCTCTAACACAATTTTTTGAGGACTATAAGGAACTCGTACAATGTAAATCAATTCCATCTGATCTATAAAACTATTCAAACCTGTTGAAATACTCACCATCATTATCTGTACGCAATACCTTGATGAATTTTCTAGATTTTTTTCTATAAGATCCTTGAAGTCTCAATTTTTTTGAAAACTTCATAATTCTCATTGAAAGAAGTAGAACCACGTATACCAAGAGAAATTATCAATGAAGGTGAGAAAATAATTAGGTCGAGTGAAATATGGTTTGGGGAATGCCCCAAATAAATCATTGTTTATTAAATCCAATGCATGTATCCCTCCATGCTTTTCCCTTGTCATATTTCTCTTCGGATGTTTTCTGTGTGTAACCCTCACAAAGACCCTTAGAGAAATGAACACAAGGAAAACCTATGACCATATCGTGTTTACTTTGAGGTTTTGCAAATAATAATAGTTAAGGTTACTAAAATGATCATGTCATAGTTTTATTACCCCATCGGTGTGACTAAGAAATGTAGTAGGATAAATATCAGATGTAAAATGTGAGAAGGTATAAAGCCAAGCTTAGTGATTTTCCCATCCCATTTTCACCGTAGAATCATCATGCAACTCTCTTATGAATGTTGAATTTAGAGAAAATTAAACTCACATGCACTTACTGATGTGAGTGATCTACTACACCGATATTAAATTGGTTGAAAGTGAGGGAACACTTAGAACAATTGTGAAAGCTCCCCCATTTAGTTCAACACACCTCTCCTTGTATCCATTACCTGAGTGTATCCACACAATGTGATAGAAGACATGCTACATGGTTATAAGGAAGTGAACTTAACCTGTGAATAACCCATGTGATGTGAAACACCGAGTCAATAACCCATGATGAATTTTGAGCTGGAACTGCTACAAGAGCCTTGTCATTTCCTTCCCCTTCATCACTGTCTTTTTGCCTTAGAAGAATCTGGAGTTGATGAATTTTGTTTGATAGAATTCAAAACACTTATTTTATTCCATTCCAGAATATGAGTTATCTAGTCAATCTAATTCTTCATACACTTGTGTTCATCATGCCCATTTTTCTTGCAATAGACACACTTAACCTTCTCTTTCTTAGATTTACCATGGTAGAGGGTGTTTTAGTGGTTTTTTTAGGAGGTAGAGTTTTGTTGCTTTTTCTATTGATCCTTATTCTTCTTTGTTTATTCTCTTTTTGTTTGAAACCTTTTATTTCCGATTCCCAACAATTAGAGGTTTTAGTTTTGAGGACTTCACTATGCCCTTCTGAATTAACTTATTTTTCTCATGAGTCAAGTCAAGAACATAATCATTTAAAGAGGGAATTTTCCATGTGGCTCCAAGAGCACAACTTACCAAATAGATCCTTACTTAATTAGGTGAATCGACACTCAACATGAAAGATGAGTTCAAAATAAATAAACAAACATAACAACCCAGATGCTTCATCACAATGGTTGTACCACTTTACTTTTTCTATATCATTTGTTAAATCAGTTTCAATACCCAAAGTTATCCAATGTACTCATTTTATTCTAAAAAAATTGTATTTTATACTTCCATTGGTGGTAGTTAAAGGATGTGAGAAGTGGAATTTTATTCAGCCATTTTAATGCAACAATAATATTGTTGCAGAAATAGAAGGAGAGTGTAGAAAGAAAGAGATGACACACAACACTCCTTGAAATTAATTTGAGTCAACCCTCCATTTTGGCACTTTATAATTAATACGATTATAAAATGGATGGTTTCAATAGAAAAAGCAATTTTTTTGTTAAAAACCGAAACTCAAGTCTGAGTTATTGTTGTCATGCAAATGTGCAACATGGAAATTGGTAATTTTCCAGCATGACAATGATACCCCTATGCTAAAACATTCAAGTCCTACCCTCTCAGAACTCGACTCCACTTAGTCAATCCAATGACCTCTCGGATGATGTTAAATCAAGTACCACTATGTGATTTAGGAAATTTAATTTAACCCCCTTAGGTGATTTTAGGAGTTCTTGGAAAATGCAAATTTTGGGCAGTCATGGGAAGGGCTATCACTGGCCTTACCAGATTGGAGAAACCCCTAGAGTGGAAAAAAGGATCCAAATCCAATATAGAGGTGAATTTAAGGCCTAGAAACATCATGAAATTGATTTTGAATATTCAAGAAAGGTTTGGAGGAGTTGGAGAAGTTTCATCAAAAATAAGGTTCTAGACCTAGTCAACACATAAAATTAAAAGAGGACCGAGCTTCGGAAAGTGATTATGGGAGATTTGGATGGAGTTAGGAACCAAAAGACATCTTCAAAAAGGTAATTAAAATACATACAAGATGGAGAAATCATACTTTTCACAACACCTTAGCGCAATAGGTCCTGAAAGTAGTTTTTCTCATGCATTGGTAAGGGACAGATCAAAATCTGATTTTTAGGGCTTAAGTGGAGGAATCAAGAACTGAGATCCACACCATTGGATTTATAAGGCCATTTTAATTGAAATTCATATAAAATTTCACCAAAACATTCCATCGGGAGCTCAAGTTATCGCCGTCGCAAATTCGCTCTCAAGACCTCATACTTAGCCATATTTTGAAGTGGACACGTGTCAGCTCCAGGAGCCTAGTGCAATTTTGTGTCCCTTTCATCCCTCAAGGTAGGGGAAATTAGGGATAAGAAATTGTTCCCAGCCCCTAGAAGACCCCGATCACACATAGGACTTTCAGGATCGCCAATTCATCCCCTAGGTGCTTGCACGGAGCTCTTTCCCTCAATCGCTAAGATCATGACAAGTGTCACATGGAGGTGCGACATGCAAATTGATGTACCTTTTGTCCATTAATTCCAAAGGGACATTAGGGACATAAAATTGTGCCCCCATTCGGAATGCAATTTTTAAATGTTTGAAATCTGACACTTAGCTGTTTTTTCATGCTTCTTCTTCCTCATAGTTCACCCTACCATTGCTCCGTAACTTGTCCACCATTGCTTGCTCACACCCATTCTACCATTGATTCTCTGAACCAAATCTACCGAAACAACTAAACACTCAAATCCATGAAAAAAATATAGATTTTAGAAGAGATCTTGATCAGAAAATTGGAAGAAATGAAATACGGAAAAGAAGAACGAAGATCTTTGCCTGAAAACTCTCATTTTCGTGAATCGTAAAATCTTCATATCTTTCAAAATACAAGTTGAATTGAGATGTCCATATTTTTAGAGTTTCTCATTTTTCAATATGATCAAGATGTAACAAATGGGAGGTCGAATGGTGCCTTGAAACATTTGTTCCAACAAAAATCCCATTTCGTGCCCTAGCTCACATTCATCGGATTTCCCATCAATCCGGTAATGGAAACAAGCTAAAAATTACAGATGAACTCCAAATGAAAAACCTATTATAATGGATTTAATTTCATATTGATCAGAGACAAAAACCAAATCAGTAAATTTCAAGCTCCATTAATGGCTGCTATGATAGCTCCTGCCCGAAGTCACTACCGGGGAAGAAATTTTAAATTTTATTTCCAAGCATTCTAATGGGAGAAATCAAGTGAAATTTAGAGGATGTGACTACAACGATGATTTGAGTCAAAAAAATATATTCTGTCACAAACCAAGTAGTGGAAGTCACTTTCTAAAAATAGTAAGTTTTCCTATATAGACTTGCTATGTTTGGGAAGTCACCATCGAAAGTGGCTATAGCAAAGAAAGACAAAGTGTGCACAAGAGTGAAAGATGGAGTTTATCACATCAGGATGATCAAGAAGAGGCAAAAATCACCTCTCACTAAAAATAATAAGTCTTCCATCTGGGCATTGACCATTATTAGTAAGTTACACTCAAAGGGCAGTTTTGACACAATGGGACACAAAAGGATAATCATTCAGCGGGGACATCATCGTTCGGGATCATCTATAGGCATTTCTCACAGGGAATTCAAGGTCCATCCCAGGGAACTTGATAATGTCTTTCTATAGTCTCTTCATGATTCTGGTCACATGTATATCATGTGCAAGGTGGAATTTGTGGTCATCGGTAGAATAGTTCATTCAATAGTGTTCTTAAACACTCAACCCAAGGTGTCTTGGAACCATCCTGAAGGAGTTTCTTAGGGTGAAAAGAGTTCAAAGATTTAGAGTTTCACTACATTTGGAGCTTTCCATCGACAAGGATCAATGGAACTCCATCAGAACGACATCTCTTCTTCTTCTTCTCTCTCTTCTCTTCCTTCCCCCAACTTTTTCTCTCTTCTCAATGTTATAATTTTGCATTGGGGTTGTAATTTTTCATATGTATTGATGTTCCTAATTTAATAAGTCACCTTTATGTTATAAAAAGGGACTTAAAAGTTTCCTAGGAAGTTGAAAAGTTTTAAGTTGTGCGAGGACATATGAAAAGACATTGGGGGTAGATGAAGAGTCATATCTCATTCTATAAATTGTAAATCCATTCCCATTTCAAAGGGTTGGTGATCAATTTTGTAGACTCAAGAGTGCATTTTACTTAGAGAGAACAAAGGAGATAGCCATTTTCTTCCATTTTCCCCCACTCTCAAATTTCTTCCATTTCCATGCTATGTACAATTTCTACTCAAGCATCAATACAAGGAGTTTCATGCATTTTTTATGAGGATATTTTAGAAACTTTGAGTTCTCAGTATTAACTTGTCTTGTTGCCATTTTCATGATTGTTTCTTCTTAACTTTAATGTGTGTGTGAACTTTCCGATTAATGGGTGTGGGACTATGATTTTCTATCCACGACATTAATCCCCTCTTCTCTTTTCTCACTCCCTTTCCCATTCTCTTGAAAAAGTCCTCTCTAGCAAGAAATTGCTAGCTTTACCACAAGGTCAGTGGAGTGCCCCTGTTGGATCCCTGACCGCAAGGACACCAGGAAAATACACATTTACTCGCGCATGCATATGCGACAACTTCACCTGTTAAATAGAGGGAATTAGATTCCCATAGCATTGGCAAAAAATCCACAAGTTTGTCCACCTGAAATGTTTTCTTGCCAACAGATTACCTATCAAAAGTTATTACAAATTCTATTTTTGGCCATTAATGGACCATTTTAAATGTTTACACAAAAACTTTAAATGCACTTATCTAAAAAAATTTAGTGTCACAAAACCGAGTGAGATTTGAACTAGAGAGATTTCTCAAAACAATACTAAGTATTAACCAATCCACCTCCACACTAATACATTAAACTCATTGGAAAAAATTCCTTTTGAGGGTATAAAAATCAATGATTTAAAACAAATTATAACATTTCCGATTTTAAATATTTTCGAGTATTGTATATTATGGTTTGAAACTTATCTTTTGGAAGAAAATTCTTATCAAGATTGCTGAAGTTACAAGACTTATTTTGTGTCTGCATACACAGGACATGGTCACGTTGGAGAGATATGCAATATGAAATGGATTTTGAGTGCCACATAGCAAAGAGGAAGCCTACACTTTCCCAAATGCTAATACACATGGTTTGAAAAATAACCCACATCTTTCCACAATAGAAACCACGTGAAAGAAGCTCCATGAGGAAGAGAAACACTCCACCGAGAGGTGAATCGGACTGTTATTGTTTGAGTGGAGAGCCCATAATTCAAGAAAATGATGAGATGTATTCCACCATGCAAAATGTTTATAAAACGACGCTAGAGAAAACAACACACATACAAAGTAATGTTTCTACTACAAGAATATAAGTTCCTAGATTAAAATATGAAGAAAACAAAGAGGAATAAATTTTTTTCACGTAAAACACCAAGATTTTAGAATATTAAATAACACAAATGACATTCTCATTACCAAGCCATCGTTTTGATACCATATAAGAGATGTCTCCAAGATTTAGAAACCGAAATAAAGAATGCATGAAACCTAAACAAAGAAAAGAATAATTTGAACAAGAGATTGTGCAAGAGAAATTTGTAAAATAATGCAATATTTTATTATTCGAATCAATAGAGAATCTCACAAAGTGAGGTGTACAAATAGGAGAGAAAATGTAACTCAATAGTGGTCAAGGTTCTTAAAATAGGAATGTGACTCCCATACCGGAATAGTAGATCAAATAAGTAACTCCCACTAGGCTACTCATGAAAATCAGATGGTTAAATGTAACTCCCATTTGATCATGACACCTAAGAAAGCTAGTTCCACAAGTGTAGGAATAATCCATGTGTAGGAAATGTTATCCAAATAACTCTCCTAGCTATTTGAATGAATTTTACTCTCACTCTAGCTTTGATGCTTCACTTTTCTAGGTTGCGAACCCATAGGCTTGCTCATTTGGAAGATTTCATAGGATGTAGTCCTTCCACGTGCTCCCCGCACTGTGCAATTCTTCTCGCGTGCCATTTTATAGATGCCTTCCAAATCAGTTAAGTTCCAGGTCTTCCTGTCACACACCCTCTTTTCTTTCTGCCATCGTGCACCCTTCCTCAGTTGGATATCTGTGCCCTGCTTCTATACTTGTATTTTGCAAGTATGTATTCTTTTCTACGGCGCGCACACTTATGTGTGTGTATTCTCTCTACTTTCCTCTCACGTGCTTGCATCTTTCCACATGCCTCACTTCCTTACTACAATCCATCCACGTGCCCTTACATGCCTTATTGTTTCTTCCTTCACTTTCTACTCCACTTCCATTTCCACTTTTTGTGCCTTCCTCCCACGCGTTCACAATTTTTCCCATCTTCCCGTACGACCGCCTTATTTTTTGTCCCCTCATGCCCTCCTCAATGCTGAAGTACTTATTTGTTCACTCGAGACCTAAATCGACTAAGTATAAAAAGGCCAACGGAAGTCTTAACGTGTCTCTTCAACACACTTTCAGTATGATGCTTAAAAGGCAGGTCCCAAATGAGTGCAAGCTCTCCACATGTCTAGGGCCCGAGAAAGTTGCACCGGTTGTTGAAAATTCTAAGAGCCAGTGGAAGCCTCCACGTGCCTCATCAGTGTAACTTCAAAGGGCGCAACAAAAGTGGGGTCCCCAAATGAGTGCATGATCTCCATGTGTTTAGGGCCCAAGAAAGTTGCACTGGCCATTGAAAAGTCTAAGAGCTAAGAATGCCTCTATGTGTCAAGTCTTAGCACAAATTCAAAGGAAAAATCCAAAGGAAAGTCCCCAAACGAGCATAGGATCTCCACATGCCTAGGGCTCCCGAGAAAGTTTCACTGCCGTTGAAAATTATAAGAGCCAATAGAAGCCTCCACGTGCCTCATCTCCATGACTTCAAAATGCACGACAAAAGCGGGGTCCCCAAACGAGCGTAGGCTCTCGACATGTCTAGGGTCTAAGAAAGTTGCATCGGCCATTGAAAATTCTAAGAGCTAGTGAAAGCCTCCACATGTCATCTCAGCACAAATTCAAAGGTAAAATCCAAAGGCAGGTCCCCAAATGAGTGCAAGCCCTCCACGTGTCTAGGGTCCAACATAGTTGCTCCTAAATAGGTGGAAGGGACTTAGCCAAAACACAAGGAAAGTAGAGAAGGCTTGTAGATGATGCCAAGTGTAGCACGTCACATTCCCAGGATCCTAAAAGGTAGCAAAAATATTAAGAATGTGTGGGGCTTCCACGTCGATCTTTCACGGATAGACTCCAAACCCAAACCAATTTTGAGATGATCATAAATTTTGATTAGAAACATAGATTTGAGCAAAAAGGACTTTTGGAAAGCTCTCAATGTCTCTGCTACTCAACTACAAGCTGCCGAATTCTCACTTACCACCATAATGAAATATGGTCTTCCTTTCTTGACCAACAATGTCTAACACAAGGAGGCATGGGTTTTTAAAGTGGAACCCATCATGTTGAGGTAGGAGAATTCAATGCTCTTCTAGGGTGGTTGAGGCAGGTGAATTCAATGCTCTTTTGGGGTGGTTGAGGTAGGTTTTGAATTATCCTCTCCTTTCCCTCTCATATTCTTCATATATATTGTAAGGAGGGGCATTTTTCAGAAGTTGGTCATTTTTTCTCTCCTATCCCCCTCTCTCTTTCTTCCCTTCTAGGGTTGAATGTGGAGCTTAAGCCTCCTCTCTCTACTTTGTAATGGAATTTTCTTGCCTCTTGCTCACCGATGATGTACTCTATGAATTAATGCAGCAATAAAATATTTTTTGTGATGCATTTTGTCCATCCTTTGCTTATTTTATCACCTCTTCTTGCTTCTCACCATTGCAGGGTATACTGTGCATATCTCTGATGTCTATTGCAGATTTTGGGAGCTGTGTTTAATGGCTTGAACTAGTGTTCTATGTGAAATTTATCTTTAGTCCTGTGATGCATCTTGTCCATCCTCTCCATTGCTCACCGCTCTCCATTTTAGGGAGTTGGATTTTGATCAGCAACTTCCTTTTCTGGTGTATCACTGCTTTAGAGTAGGCTCTCTTTTCATGCATTTCTCTCTCTCCGATCCCTTGGAAAGTGAGATTAGGATTAGATAGTTTTCTTGCACTAGAGTAGATTGTGGCAGGTAGTTTAAGATTAGGAATGAACCTTCTCTACGGAGGATCATCTCAAGCCCGCAATTCCCACACCTTGAGAGATGGTCCAATGTTATGCAATCACATTGAGAGTCTTAACCCATCGAGTTGTAGAAATTCATGGGTGTTGTGATTCTTCACTAACATTTTTGGCATGCTCGGTGGGACTTTGAGGTTAGATTTTTCTCATCTTTCCAAGGGGTCTCATTATCAAACAACAATACTAAGCCACCGTGCGACCACACTAACAATTTGGCATGCCCAGTGGGATAGGTTTGAAGCATCTTACCACTTCATTTCATCAATTTGATGTGTTATTGGTGAGATTCAACCTTTAGAGGCACAT
Source organism: Taxus wallichiana var. yunnanensis (assembly GCA_018340775.1). Taxonomy (NCBI): domain Eukaryota; kingdom Viridiplantae; phylum Streptophyta; class Pinopsida; order Cupressales; family Taxaceae; genus Taxus; species Taxus wallichiana. Next base: position 701,612,884 of record CM031240.1, read on the forward strand.
ACAAAGCACATATGGCAACTCCATCTAGTTAAAACCCATTCTTTGAATTGTAGAATTTCCTTCCATCCATTTCCACCCATTCTTCTTTCCTCATCTTTCATTTTCTAGAATTCATGAAGTTGTGCAATGATGACTTCATTCCCATCTTGGAATTCACACTTGTAGTAACAACAGTGCAGTACACCTCCAATGTATTCCTTATCTCCTCCAAATCACCATTATGATCAGATTCACAACCATCATGCTTACCCATATGAGAAGTGTTAAAACAATTTTGGCTATTTATCTTATCAAGAGAAAGGGTATGCATATGATGATAACAACTATATAGAGAATGTTGACTGCTAGAGAAGATTCAAACAATGGAGGCTAACATGGTTCAATCTCAGGATATAAAAAAAGAATGCCACCATACAATGCATTCTAGTTGTGGAGGAAAACCATACAACTCAAGATGTTTCAAGTAAAGAACAGGCCACGTAAGAACCTTCATTTCTTCCTCCCACTTCATCCACTTTGAGCTCTAATGTCGAAGAAGAGTTTGAGCTTTAAACTTCATGTTTGAGGATGAGGGGCACGATGGTGATCAAGTTATAGATTAGGAGGACACTATGGAGGAGGTCGAGTACATGCAGTAGGACAATAAGGAGACAAATTATCACTCGACTTGGAGGATTTATTTAGTGGAGAGGAGCCCGTGGAGATCACATAATTTTATCCTCCCTCATCTACCTTTTAAGTACATGATCCTATTGTCTTGAAGGATGGAATTCAAGTGCGAAGCTTGTATCTCATTGTGACCCTTTAGAACCAAGGTTGGAGGATCCTAATCTTCCACATTATTCTCGGGTGGAGGAAGGAAAAGAACATGAAGACACCATCTCTTCCACATCATTCACCCAAGAAGGTACAAAGGAAGAATACATTCTTGGAGTTCAATTTCAGAATAATGAGCACATCCATTAGACCTGGACCTTGCCCAATCAGGTACTTGGCTTCATTAGAGATCCAAAAGAGGATTTTCCACTAGTCATGCTCACTCCCGAGCATGAGGATGAGTTTCAAAGTACCAAGGATCAGCTATGATGCGTCATTAATCTAAATACAGAGAGCAACTAAAAGAGGTATTTGTCTTGTTTCCAGTTGATACCTTGATGATTTGGGTGGAGGATTGGAATCTTGTCGTTTTTCACTCATAATAAAATCCATGTTCAGTGCCAAATCATATACAAGGTTGCCTATTTTAAGAAAGGGAAGCTACTTCTCCCTACTAGTTGAATTCTGAGGATTTTTTTGAGTTTCCTTTTCTTCCGGTTAGCGTAGAGTAGGTAGGTTTTCTTTTAGTAGAAGAAGTGCTCATGCATACAATGAATGTCTTACTTAAGGCATGTATATTTTTGTCTTTTGTGCATAAATTTTGTTCGTATTGCTTTCAGTCAGTGTAGTGCATCATACCCTTCAGTTGTTGCAACAAGAACCTCATATTTACATGTGATCAGCTGTTAATTTAAAAAGAAAGAAAATGTAAAGAAACTAAAATCATGTTTTGAAATAGTCCATTTCCAGAATAGGTGAAGTCCTAGGTCATGACAATTTTCAAATCTTAGAAATCTCATCTTCAAGATTTTCTTATGAAAATTGAGACTACGGATAGCGGGGCTAGCTCAAGATCTCCAACTGCAAGCATTCAGGTTCAAGTTTCAAGAACAAGATAAGTATCAGCTATCATTCATGACTCCATGCCCAATAGACACTCCTAAGGCCACCGATCTCTTCATCTAGCAGAAAATTTCTCCGAAATTCACCAAATTGTTATCCAAATAAATCTCCCACCTATTTGAATGACTTTTACTCTCACTCGACTCTGATGCTTCACATTTTAGGTTGTGCACCCGTAGGCTTTCTCATTTGGAACTTCAGATAGGTGTAGTCCTTCCACACACTCCCTGCACCCTATAATTCTTCCACATGCCCTTTTACGGATGCCTCCAAATTAGCTAAGTTCCAGTTCTCTCATGTCATGCCTCTTCCTACTGGATATTTGTGCCCTTCTTCCATACTTGTCTTTTGCAAGTATGTTTTTTCTACGCAGTGCACGTACTCTATGCGTGCACATTCTCTTTGCTTTCCTCTCATGCATTTGTATCTTTCCACATGCCTCGCTTCCTTTCTACATTTTTTCTACATGCCCTCGTGTGCCTTGTTTCTTCCTTTGCTTTCTTCTCCACTTCCATTTTCCCTTTTTGCACCTTCCTCCCACGCGCTCACTTTCTTTCCTTCTTCCTATGCGAATGCCCTCTTTTCTATCCCTCTTGCCCTCCTTGAAGTTGAAGCATTTATTTGTTCACTCGAGACCCGAATCAAATAAGTATAAAAAGGCTAGTGGAATCCTCCATGTGTCTCTTCGGTGCACTTTTGGTATGATGTTTAAAAGGTAGGTCCCTAAATGCATACACAGCTCTCCACGTGTCTAGGGCCTGAAAAAATTTCACTAGCCGTTGAAAATTCTAAGAGCCAGTGGAAGCATCCACATGCCTCATTAGAGTAACTTCAAAAGATGGAACAAAATATTGGTCCTAAAATGAGTGTAGGCTCTCCACATGTCTAGGGCCCGAGAAAGTTGCATCAGTTGTTGAAAATTCTAAGAGCTAGCGGAAGCCTCCACGTGTCATCTCAACACAACTTCAAAGGCAATATCCAAAGGAATGTCCCAAAACGAGTGCAGGCTCTCCATGTGTCTAGGGCCTGGGAAATTTACACTAGTTGTTGAAAGTTCTAAGAGCCAGCGGAAGCCTCCACGTGCCTCATCAACGTAACTTCAAAACGCGCAATAAAGCGGGGTCCCCAAACAAGTGCAGGATGTCCATGTGTCTACAACCGAAGAAATATGCACGATCGTTGAAAATTGAAAATGGGGGCCAACTGAAGCCTCCACATTTTATCTCAGCGCAACTTCAAAGGTAAAATCCAAAGGAAAGTCCCCAAATAAACGTAGACCCTCCATGTGTCTAGTGTCCAACATAGTTGCTCCTAAATAGGTAGAAGGGAATTAGCCAAAAAACAAAGAAAAGAAGAGAAGGTTTGTGGATGATGCCAAGTTTCGGCATATCACATTCCCAAGGCCGTAAAAGGTATCAAAAATATTAAGAATGCGCAGAGCTTCCACATGGATCTTGCATGGATAGACTCCAAATGCAAAGTAGTTTTGAGATGATCATAACTTTTGACTAGTAACTCAGATTTGAGCAAGAGAGGAATTTTTGGAAATATCTTGACGTCTAATACTTAACTACGAGGTTGTCAGGACTTCTCACCTACAACCATAATGAAGTATGGGATTCCTTTCTTTCCCAACAAGGAACAACACATGGAGGCATGGGTTTTGTAGTGGAACCCATCATGGTTGAGGCAGGTGAATTCAATGTTCTTTTGTGGTGGTTAAGGTAGGAGAATTCAATGCTATTTTGGGGTGGGTGAGGCATGTTTCGATTTCTCCTCTCCCTTCCCTCTCATATTTTGGATATATATATTGTAAGGAGGGGAATTTTTTCATAAGTTGGTCATCTTTCTCTCATCCCCCTCTCTCTTTCTTCCCTTCTAGGGTTGAATGTGGAGCTTAAGCCTCCTCTCTTTTCTTTGTAATGGAATTTTCTTGCCTCTTTCCCACTGATGATGTACTGTGTGAATTTATGGAGCAATAAAATATGTTTTGTGATGCATTTTGTCCATCCTTTGCTTATTTTATTGTCTCTTCTTGCCTCTCACCATTACAGGGTATACTGTGCATATCTCTGATGTCTATTATAGGTTTTAGGAGTTGTGTTTAATGGGTTGAAGTGGTGTTTTGTGTGAAATTTATCTTTGGTCTATGATGCATCTTGTCCATCCTCTCCATTGCTCACCTCTCTCCATTTTAGGAAGTTGGATTTGTGATCAGAAAATTCCTTTTCTGGTGTATCACCACTTTAGTGTAGGCTCTGTTTTCATGCATTTCTCTCTCTCCCCTTGTCGCTTGGAAAAATAGATTAGGATTAGATAGTTTTCATGCATTAGAGTAGATTGTGGTAGGTAGTTTAGGAGCGGGAACTATCATACTCGGAGGATCATCTCAAGCCTACAAGTCCCATAGCTTGAGCGATGGTCCAATGTTATGCAATCACACTGAGAGTCTCAACCCATCGAGTTGTATACATTCAGGGGTGATGTGATTATGCACTAATAGGAAAATACCCCAAGTACATAAAAGAAGAAAAATAATATGCTACACTAACAAATCATCGAACATGAAAATAACTATGGCCAATAAAAACTATCGTGACATAGTGTTGAGACTATCCCACGACTTGAATAAAAAGAATATCTATATAAAATAGAACAATACTAATCCTAATTTTAACATATTCAAATGGAAAAGTGGTCAAGTAAAAATTTCTCGCATGATGTAGCCAAATTTAAAATCATGGTCTATGATGCAAATAGTCAATGATCATAATAATGAAGGTTCAAAATAAACAACTTTATTTCATCGGATAGCAAAAGAAGTGTTTTTATGGTACTTGTTCTATGTCATTGGAATGCATAAGTTGTAAGCTATTGTACTATCTTATTATGTAGGAACAAACACAAGATACATAAAATACTCAATGAACAACCAAGGAAGCATTACTCTCAAATTGCAAAATGTAGTACATAATTGCAATGTTGAGTACTGAGTGAAGAGATCATAACTATCACCGATCGTTGAATCAAAATATCAAAAATTGTGTAAATGTCTTACATGTGCAAAAACACAAGAAGACCCACAAAGGAAAACCAAGGCCATGAAAAAATAAAATAAAAATTCCTCAAGTGAGTGTACAATATGCCACAAAGGACCTACTAACCAATTTGAGAAAATTGTGTACAAGGAGACACATACATGAAGGTAGAAAAGACCAAAAGAACAATCCCTCCATGATACACCTACACACAAAGGTAGAAAAGGATGAAAAAACAAACCCCCATGAAAATTTATAGACTAGTGTGAGCACAATATTCATCCCAAACAATTCATTATGAATTTTGTGAAGAACTAAAAAGAGACCCCCTTTGAAAAATTAGGTAAAGACCTATACTCTATGCGTAAAACACTATTATTTACAATATAAGAATTTAAATATTCTAAAAAAGACAATCATGATACAAAATAAAACATTCTCAAGCCATTGATGTGAAGAGCACAAAAATGCACTTAGAAAAAACAAGTCATTTTTTGCATGAATGAAACATTATCACCGGTCAAAGTTCCAAAAATAAGGAATTGTATAATTAAATATGGAAAAAACTAAAAATATTGGAAAAATGGATTATTAAATGTTTAAATGGATGCCACCACTACGTAAATTCTAAAAAATAGGTATGTGCTAGAAAATCACTCTCCTAGGTTCTTGGATAAAAATTTATGAGCTCTACAGAGTGAAAATAGTTTTCAAAAAGGCCCAATAAATAATTAGGGTCACAAGACCCTTGATAGTCCAATTTTTATGATCTTAAAATCTTTAGAAAGCTCTCAAAATGAAGAATAAAAAAATATAACTTCAATCTTTGTTTTACAAAATAAATGCAAAAAATTATGGAAGAGCCTACTTGTTTCAGCTCTTGAAAAACTTGAAATTGAAATTCTTTGCAAATGAGCTAACGATGTTCGATTAAGGTAAAATAAAAATAAAAATGACTTTCTTTGGCACTCTAAACCCAATAAAAATTAAAAATTAAAATCAAAACCAATAAAAAGACTACTCTTCTCTAAACTAGCTCTCCTTCACATGGTTTTATAGAAAACCTACAAACCCAACCAAAGGAAAAAAATATGATACAATATGAGAGATATTGTCGAGAAACCTTTGATACCATGCAATAAAAAGTACTACTCAAGGAAACTTTGCAATGAAACACAATATCTACAAACATGTAATAAAAAAAAGATATTTCGGCAATAACAAAATACATTAAAGCTAACAAAGGAATGTATAATATAGAGATCAGCATCTAGTAAACTATTATGTAATAATACTAAGGATCAATGAGTAATAATTGGTTATCCACAATGACAACATTTCTACTAACTCAACTATATTCCTGCATAAAATAAAATAAAATTTATTAGATAAGAAGCACAAGGGTGAGTGGGATATTTATTATTGGTGGAGTTTAAGGAAGAAAATTTGAATAAGTACAACTAACTTCACTTGACTCTTTTCACATGTATTAGGGTTACTGATACATTAGTTTTTGCATATTAACAATGTACACACAATGCATCTCACCAAAATAATATAATTACCTAAGGTCGATTTCACATCATGTAATATCCATTTTGGGACTGAATATGGAGAAAAGGGGTTAATGGTTATCTGAACAGATCTGATCTAGAAACACCTTTAAGAATTCACACAACAAATTGATAATAATTGAAAACCAATCTAAAATCAACAATCTTCAAGGGAAGCGAAGTGTATAAGGAATTCAAGTTCACTTTTCACTATAAATATCAATGAAAATGCCACGAATCAATTAATCTAGCCACGACAATATTTAAAAATCATAAATACATCAAAATATTGAAGGAATATCTGATTTCACAGACGAAATTAATTATTTAGAACAACAAACTAGCCAAAACTGAGGGCTAGGAAAAATAGTAAACCTTTGCCAAAATTCACCAAAATGGAGATTCCGGCCTTATAAATTATGCCGAATCAGAATATGAAATCAAACTTGCAACTTGTGCCCTAGAAGGCACCCAAATACCCTCAAAACCTAGTTTCTCCAACTAGGAATGGCTCTAAAATGCATACAAATGTCTGTAGATGTCTTCTTTGATCCTCCACTGTCCAAATCTGCAAAAAGGTCTTCAATATGACTTTTCTTCAATCAATGATAGAAGGCTTTCATCCTCCAACCAACCAAAAGAAGGGTTTCCTTCCTTCCTGGAATTCCACACACTTGGATTTCTACCCAAGAGTGGAAAGACAAAGAGTAAATATCCCAAAGGTCCAAATTAGATAAAATTCCCTAATAATGGATTGCGCAGTAAATGAAGTCTTTACTCTCCATTTATATCTTATCTTTGGCATTAAGGCCAAAAGGACAAGGTTGACCAATAAAAAGATTTTTAATATTTTAATTTTCATCTTAAATGCACCAAACCAAGATGACCTCCATAGAACGAAAATGTGCAAAAATAAAAACATAAATATGAATGAAGAAAATTGAAATATAAACCCCGATATTCCTTGCTATCTATTTATTTACTTCAAAAAAAGGAAAGGAAAGGAATCCTTTGTGGATTAATTCAAAGAAAGGAACATTACAATCCTCCCTTCTTGAAATTGCTTTCCCACAAGAAATTGTAAGTACTTGTATCCCAAAAGAATCTCAATTGATTCTTCTTTGATGTACCGCACAAGAAGTAAACATATAAAATAAAACAACAATGTTTAAAAACAATTTTAAATTCCCCTTATCATGCCTTAGGGGCACGATAGTTATCTCTCTTTTGTTTCTTGACACCACCTCATAATTTCCATTCAAATGATGGCTTCTCAACACTTTAGTAATGTTGTTGTAAAAACAAATGTAATCATGTGTTTTTATTTCAAAAATAGGAATGTCAAGTGTGAAAATAAAACATCATAATATGGTTATGTTCCTCACTTTAGCTGAGATCTTATTCCATCAACATTGCATGACATAATTATCTTCAAAATTGGAAACACACTTCTGCTATGGATTTGAATGGAAGCCCCAAATCTGATTTTTACAAACTCGACACTATGACCATGGCATAAAAATTACCAAACTGAAATCTCATGAAGAAAAACAACTCCATAAGTAAAGTAGGGATTGAAATTTGATTTGTATATGCTGAAAAATTAGGAGCAACATACCTATAATTAAAATCAGTAGTTATCTTGGCCTTAAACTTAAGAAATTCAACCTTTTAGCATTCCCATGAATTCTTATTTCATCATTTTCAAGTGGAGCTGAAACTCCATGTGAATTTTGAGGAAACTTCCTCTAAAATTTGGAGTTCTTGACACCCAAAAACATTGTGCGACTCCATGGAAATGAAAACAAGGTAGTCAAAATAAAATCCATACCTCATCATGGGGTCATAAAACTGAAAAATAGAACCATCATTATCCTCTTTTGTGGCCATGTGAATAAATACAAGTTTATCATAATTTCTTCCTTTTTATTTCTCATGGAATTTTAAGTTAACAATTCATAGAAAAAAATCAGAATTCCCATCAAGCTTATGTTTCCTTAAACATGTCATGCTAGCATTCTCTTTCATCAAATTCCTTCCATTCCATAAGCAAAGAGAAAAATTGAAATCTTTACCTTCACCCTTTTTGTGTCTCATGAAATAGCCCGGTTGATCAGCCCATGGGGCATCATGAACAACCTACACTATCAGTTCTTCAATATTGATTTGGAAGCCAAATAGACTCCATTCTTGTAGTGAATGATCCCATCCATTATTTCAAACCTTTCATTCCCAATTCCCTCCAAAACAACATTAGCAAACTTATGCTTAGCTGTAATTAAAGGCTTTCAATCAGTTGTTGTCTTAGATAAGGAGCAAAAATATGATTCCCATGGCAAGTATCTTCTACCAAATACTTAACTTGAGGTGTGTCCGGAAGCATACCTTGTAATGTAACCTTCTTACCCTTGTCTAAGAAGCTTATTTCCATGCTTTGATAATTGAAGGTGAGCTCTCCCAATGATAGCAACCATTGGACCCCAAACACGCTATTCATATCAGCCATGTTAATGAAATAGAAATCAACACATACCTCATATTTTCCCAATGTAACATGGAGTTGGGAACATTTCTTTGTGCATGGCATAGAGTAACCATTTGTTGTCTTGACCGTGAAGCCTTGTCCATGGAGGGTAGAATCCTTCATAACCTTGTTAGCATACATAATGATTTCAAAACAATCCTCTATCAAATTTTCTTCTAACCATGTGCATGGAGTAACAATACCAAAGACTTCCTTTTGTACAATACAAGAGGTCAACTAGAATCCAACTCTTTATGCCCACATAACCTTGCAAGGGAAGGTCTAAGTGCCACAAGCTATCCCACAAGTTCTTCATATTGATTTCAACATGTCGCTTAAGGCAAGAAACATATTGTAGTGACATAGGGAAAGTTAACAAACATGAAATCTGATCATACCTTGAGTTTCCCTCCACATGTCCACCTTCCCATGCCGGATGAGGAGTGATCGAAACATCCTCTACACTCCCAATCTTGTGACTCAGAATTTCTGAGTTGGAATCAACCTTCTTCTTCTCCTCAGATTCAACAAATGAAGCTCTTTCCACCTTGGCTTCAACAATATCTTGATGGTGTTCGCATGGGGCATCTTCACAACTCTTGTCGTAGTCATGTACACCATCAATATGACTCTTATTGTTTGCTGTTCTAAAAATTCCAGCGAACTGAAAGTGATTGTAGTCACCTAGAAGAGCACCTTATTCATCCACATGACCCTCAACAAGGTCACTCAAAAGTCTTGGTCCATGGACCCTATGCAAATCAGATTTTTCATCATTCATAGCATCATGAAGACTATCCATTTGCCATGGTTTGCTTTAGAGCATCACATTTGCCCCAAGATTATCCCTTTCAACAAATTTAACAAGATCATAAATCTGAAATGGCATGGCATAAAAATATAAATTTGAATTACCTCCAAACCTTCGGTTTTCTTGTTTGTGTATGTTTGAAATGTCTTCATAGCTCTTACCTACGTATAATCCATCACCACTTTGATTTCCAAAAAGCTTATTGTCATCATGTTTCTTTGGATAAGGGTTTTCAAGTAGCCCTTCTGTTCCCCTTCTTGCTCCACATCCCTTGTTTCATCTCTAGATTCATCACATGTCAAAAAAAAAAATTTCAGCATTAACCACATAATGAGAAATATTTATGTCACCATCTTGACTCTTCGAGGAATTGGTGTAAGTGCCACGAACTTAGGTCCTTTGATAACCAACCCTTCTTCCTCAATGATTCCATCTTCATCAAACTTTGTTCTCTCTTCATGTTTAGCCAACATGAAGGTGCTCCTTTCCTTAAGGGTTGGGATATCCTTCCCATGACCTTGTGCATGACTCAAGGTTTTGACCAAGATCCAATGCCCAATATATATTTTCTCCATGCTACAAAATAAAAAAATGATAGGGCATTAAGAATCACCTCTGGAAGGGATTGGTACTCCTCAAAGCTCATTGCTGCAACCTTGTTGAACTTTTAAACCATTGGCTCCTCCTTGAATATCATTAATCTTTGTAGGTTTTGCATAGTGGAAGTAAGAGAGTCCAAGGTATCTCTAGTCTTTCTTGCACCTTTATCAATCTATCCACGATTTCTTTCCACAAGAAACCCTAGGCCTTTGAAGATCCAAGATCGATACCACCGTAATATCCCTTTGGGGCTGAAAATGGAGAAAAGGGGTTAAAGGTTTTTCCCGAACAAATATGATCTTGAAACACCTTTAATTATTAACACAACAAATTGATAATAACTGAAAACCAATCTAAAATCAATAATCTCCAATGGTAGCGAAATGCCAAAGGAATTCAAGTCCTCTTTTCACTTTGCAAATCAATGAAGAATGCGAAAAACCAATTAATCTACCCATGACAATATTTATAAATCATAAATACATCATAATATTGAAGGATTATATAATTTCACAGATGGAGTTATTTATTTAAAATAATGGTAGTATAGCCAAAAATGAGGGCTAGAAAAAATAGTAAACCTTTGCCAAAATTCACCAAAATGGAGATTTCGGCCTTATAGATTATGTTGAATCAGATTATGAAATCAAATTTGCAATTTTTGTCCTAGAAGCCACCCAAATACCCTCAAACCCTAGTCATTCCAACTAGGAATGACTCTAAAATGCATGCAAATGTCTGTAGATGTTTTCTTTGATATTCTACTCTCCAAATCTATAAAAAGGTCTTCAATATTACTTTCTTCAACCAATGAGAAAATATCCCAAAGGTCAAAATTAGATAAAATTATGAAAAACTATAATCCACCAAATGAATTCCTTACTCTCCTTTTATATCTTATCTTTGGCACTAAGTCCCAAAAGGACAAGGCCAACCCATAGAAAACTATTTAAACTTTTAATCGGCGTCATAAATGCACAAAACCCATCTGACCTTCATAGAATGGAAAATATAAAAATAAAACATAAATATGAATGTAGAAAACTGAAATATGATCCACGATCTTCCCTTGCTCATCGATTGCTTTCCTTCGAAAAGAGAAAAGGAAAGGAATCCTTTAATTTGAATTATTTTAGACAAAATGTAAATTACACATCAAGTGATGTAGGAACATCCAAGGTTTAGGGAAATCCTACACAATTTTGACTAAGTATGGGTGTGCACAAGATGAAGAGTACGTGAGAAGGAAGAGGAAGTACACTAAAATGAAAGGAATATTGCACATAAGTGCTCATAAACTTTGCATAATGAAAATAAGCAAGGAGGCACAATGTGCGTGGAGTGCATAGTAGAAGTAGGTGCAATAGAGTATGAAGGTTTTGCAGAGTAGAGTAGACACGAAAAATAATGTGTAATGGTGCACATGAGGATTTTGGAAGCATAATGGTGTAGTTTGCCTCAACCTAGTTGTTGGAGGTGCACATAGATTATGAAAGGATTTATGCACAATGGCGAGAGAGTGCACGAAAGGAGTAAGAGCATTGAGGAGGATTGTGCAATAGCTTGGATTGCGAAGGAAGCATGTGGATAAGCGGAGGAAGGCCCAAAAGTCCAAGGATAGTGCACGAAAGAATGTAAAGGTGTAGCTCTAAGCTTAGTGTGTGTGGAAGAACTACGAAGAGGCATGGCAAAGGAAAAGAAGATAGTGTGCATAAGAGTTGGTGGTTGGTAAAAATGACAAAAGGTGTTAGAAATTGTCCGATCATGGATGTTGACATGGATTGAATGGTTAGAGAGGTGCAATAACTAGGTCGGTGTGGCACAATATGGACATTTAGATGGAAATAAAGTAGCGTAGAGCATTCAATGGGATCAAGTTTAAATTTGAGTTTGAGTGGGAAGATCTAGAAGCATCTAGAAGGATCAACTCGCCCAAAAGACATTCAAACAAGGAAAAAGAAGTGGGAAATCATGGTTATTTAAGGAGGAAGAGTTCTTTTGGGGCTAGTGGATAGATGAGCGAGAATCACCCAAGGAGTAAGAAATTATTGAAAAGACCCATATATGAGGTTGTTGAATGTGTATAAAGGCAAAAGAAAACCGGTCTAGGTTGAGTCCATAAGGGAACTCCAAGAGTCCTGTTCATAACTCCAAGATAACGAGTTGTAAGCTCCATAGAGAGTCGTTGCATGCAAGTTTTGTTAAGACTTTCATATTAATGACACACCAATAATCTAACATGATCGATTATAATAATCAACTATTTAATAATACAATTTTTTTACTACTACATATTAGGAAGTTATTTGGGTAACTCAATTATAATATCTAAATTCTAATATATATTTAACGTTTTTGATTTTTTTCCTCTATAAAAAAATATGTAACACAAAGGACTCTTAACTATAACAAATTCACACAACATAATCTTCTCGGTACATACTAAACATGCAAGACTTAACGAAGGTGGTTTTAAATTTTTAAGTAAAATCCTACGTAAAAAATATGTAAGCCATAATGAAAAGGAAAAAATGAATTCAATTAATCACCTTAAGAAAAATATTAAATTGCACAAGTTAAGAGGCCAAATTTACTTTGAGGTGTTAGATGGATTAGGGAAAACATTGTTATGTTGAAATATTCGCTATCGATGATTGCTTCTATTGTAAAAAGATGTTTTAATAAGATAACCATATAAAAGTTAGGTAGTTAAGATAAAAACATGAACATAAAGCTTATTTGTATCCTAATATGTATATAAACTAAAAAAATTGAATTATGTGGGAAGTGTGAAAATAATATATTGTTGAAATATTTATTATTGATAATTATTTTTCCGATAACAAGGTCATGATATCTTTAAATCCTGTCAAAGTGTACTATTTGTAATAAACAAAAAATTAGAAATTAATAATGGGAAAAGAAATAAGAAGTATCTTAACATATATGAAAAAATATTAGAGAAATTAAATGTTTTTAATTTTGAATCCAAGTTTATATACAAGGAGCTTCAAATGAAAATAAATTTTAAAATGATTAAATACTAGATGAGCTGACTCCAAATCTGAAAAACTTAGCAAATACGCATGTTGCAAATTTCAGAATGAATCTCTCAATTTTATCAAGTGCAATTTTATCTTTGCAACTTCTGATTTGATAGTAGCTCATAACAAATGTCTACAAAAATTGGCAAAGTATAAATGTGAAATGTTTGTGTGGAAGCAATGTGTTTACAAAAATTATGTAGATAGAGATCGAGACCCAAATGACAATAAATGCTAAAACCGGTTGTAGTAATTGGTTAGTTTTTGGTTTTTATTTATGCGAGCAAGTAATTTTTAATTATGCAGAGCAAGTAATTTTTAGAGCCGAGGAGTAATTTTTCCCGAATTTTTTTAGTAGTTGCGAAAGTAATTTTCTCTAATTTTTGTTTTTATTTCATGGGCACAAAATAAGAATTTATACGGTGCAACATAGGACTTTTGGGCATAATCAATATATGTAAATGTATATGCATAATTAAATAATGTAAAATTAAATTTTACTTGTGACATAATGTAAAAAAGTGAGATTAAATACCTAAATTAAATTTTATTTAGTAACATAATTGTAACAAAATGAGACTATATTACATTCCACCCCAATACCAAATTTAAAAAATAATTTTGTATATTAAAATCTTTGCAAGTGTATTCATTTCCTCTCATCATTAAAATCTTTCCAATCCGACCATTTTCAACCTCAGAAATTAAAATCAATCTTTCCAAGCCCGTCCATTTCCAACTTCCAATAATCTTTCTACCTCCAACAATCCTGTCATCATTTGCAAAGAAGAGCTTCCACCATTGACTCATTTGCATGCATTTTGCCTTAATTTATATTATTGCATGGATTTTTTTCCTCTGCTAAGAAAGTGAGATAATACTTTGCATGACTTGTGTATTTCCGCAACAAAGAGTGTGTGATAACTCTCTTTTAGTTTACATAATTATCAATGTATAATTTGTAAAAGGTGACCTCTTAAACAAAAATTTGGGTTTGATTTTAAAACGAAAATACAAAAATTAAATATACGTACATTCAATCTCCTTTCATTACAAAAGGATCTAAACTCAACATTTATATGAGCTTAACAAACAATGCATGTAATTTTCATACCATGTGTTTTTTTCATTTACTCTTGTACATTTGAGAAAGTATTGTTCAGAGAAGGCCCTTTTATGTGAGACCCTTTTGTGCCACCCTCAAGGACAAGGAGATGACATTGTGCTTACGGATAGTGGTAATCATACTACAAACGTGGAGAAAATTCGGTAAGATCACATACAATTGTCTCGTACTTTCTCCAATAAATTCCTTGCTTGGCCTTCATGTTCATGGCACCCTTTTAAAGGACCTAAAACGAATGCAGTTTTAGGTTCAAAAATCTGCCAAACTCTTCAGCTATTCATGTGAACCATAAAAATTATATTGATTAAATTATTAGTAAAACTATCAATTGCATGCAAGCAGTACAGTGGGGGCGCCGAAAGGGATGTGGTGAATAAGTTAGAGATGATGGGATCACAAACTTCAAAGACAAAAGAATTGATTGTTGAAAACAAGAGTGAGGGGGAGTTATTGTATAATTTGTAGCTAGAGTTAAGATACACGTTGTTTGAACCCAAACGCATGTGAATTGACGAGGAGAAGTAATAAAAATGAGGTGCAAGCCTAGCGATTAAGGACATGTAGTTGTAGAAATAGAAGAAAAAGACATTAGATGACAACCTGGATTGAGAATTTCATAACTTTTCTTGAGATTCACATTCCTCTCTCTCGTGGATCAAGATCCTATTATTCAGCTTGCTGTTGTAACAAGACAGCTTTAGTTAGAATATGGATAGGAACGCATTAATGAATTCAGTTTTGTGAGAATGCTATAAATCCATGTATGCCCATTGAGGCTAAACACACAAAAAAATAGAGTTGTAAGAGGAAGAGCTGTGCTGATTGTAATTTCCAGATTTGAACAATAAGAGAATCGATACCGTTGCTCCGTGGATGTTTCCCTCTTGAGGGTTTTACCACGTAAATCTGTGTTTATGGTTTGTGTCTTTTTTTGGCTATTTAATTTCGTTTACTCGCTTTATATTTTGTTGTGCTTAATCTTTTCGTGGCTATATAAGTTTCCAATAAGTGGTATCAGAGCAAGGTTGGAGGGAGGCCACGAGGGGCGAGTTTGAAGGGTGAATTCATTCGCTGCATTGAAGCGTGATGGCAAAGACACAGAGTGCTAAATTCGAGATCGAGAAATTTGACGGTAGCAATAACTTCGAGTTATGGAAGGTCAAGATGCGGGATATACTGTGTGTGCAGGGAGTTGTGAAGGCGCTCGCAGGAAAGGCAAAGAAACCCGCGAGTATGGAAGATGATGACTGGGACGAGATGGAAACTCGTGCTCTCAGTGCTATTCGCCTATGTTTGGCCGACGATGTATTATTCAACATCGTGTCTGAAACAACAACAGCAGGACTCTGGACAAAACTAGAAAGCTTGTATATGACTAAATCCTTGACGAATAGAATCCTCCCAAGTTGCCACCGTATACCTTGCGTATGAAGGAAGGTATGACAATTTCGGAACATTTAAATACTTTTAATACTCTTATTTGTAAATTGGACAACACGGGTGACAAAATTTCGAATGAAGATAAGACGGTAACATTATTAAGTTCTCTGCCTGAATCTTGGGATCATTTCGTAACCTCTATTAGTTTTAGTTCTAAAGAGGTCATTAGCTTTGATGTTGTTGTTGGAGCTATGATATCTGAGGAAACTCGAAAGAGATCTTCTCTGGAAACTTGACAATGAAGTTATGATGGCCGTGAGGCGTAACTACCGAGAGGGGACACATTCGAAGGGCCCAAACCTAGATCCAAGTCGAAGGGCAAAAAGAGCAAGTCAAGTGTTGGTTCTCAGAACAAATCAGACACCTCAAGAAAGATTGCTGGAAACGTAAAGAGGCATCTAAGGAGGAGGACTCTACAAAGGAGGCTAACATAGCCGAGAAGGACTCAGGTATGGTTGATGAGGTATTATCTACATCTATTGTCTCACAGTACCATTATGACTGGTTAATTGATTCTGGGGCATCCCATCACATGTGTCTGCATAGGAATTGGTATTCTACATATCAATCTATTGATGATGGGGTAGTTTACATGGGTAATGATGTTACATGTAAAACTGTTGGGATAGGGAGTATCAGAATTAAAATGTATGATGGGATTGTTTAACACCGACGATGATGTGAGACATGTGCGACTTGAGAAAGAATCTGATATCTTTGGGAGTTCTGGATTCTAGTGGACATAAGGGTTCAGTTCAAGGTGGAGTTTTGAAGATATCAAAAGGTATCTTGATAGTCATGAAAGCTAACAGAGTCGGGAACCTGTATAAACTTGAAGGAAGGACAGAAATTGATCAAGCAGGAGTCGCATCAGAGGATGCAGGTGAATCCACTCGCTTATGGCATCAACGATTGGGTCATATCAGCGAGAAAGGAATTAAGGTACTTGCTGATCGTAAACTTCTTCCTAGTTTAAAAATTGTAGATTTAAAGTTCTGTGAGCATTGTGTTTATGGGAAACAAGCTAGACAGAAGTTTAAACCTGGAAAACATACAAGTAAAGGTATCCTAGACTATATTCATTCAGACCTATGGGGTCCAGCTCCGAAACTCTCATATGGAGGATCATCATATTTTGTTAGTTTTATAGATGATTACTCGAGGAAAGTTTGGATCTATTTGTTAAAGAGGAAAGCTGATGTATTTAACACTTTTAAACAATTTAGAGCTTTGGTTGAAAAGAGCACAGGTAAATCCATTAAATGTCTTAGAACAGATAATGGAGGGGAATTTACTTCTAAGGAGTTTGAGAATTATTGCAAGAATGAAGGGATCGACAGGCATAAAACCACTGTGTACACTCCGCAGCAGAATGGCATTGCTGAACGCATGAACATGACTCTTCTCGAGAGAGCAAGGAGCATGCTCAGTAATGCAAAGTTGCAGCAGGAATTGTGGGGAGAAGCTTTGCTTACAACTTGTTACCTGGTTAATCGATCACCATCGACAAGCAATTGACTGCAAGATTCCACAAGAGGTATGGACAGGTCAACCATGTAATTATTCTAGTCTTAGAGTTTTTGGTTGTGATGCCTATGCACTTATTCCGAAGAGTCAGCATTCCAAGTTAGATCCTAAGTCACATAAATTAGTCTTTGTTGGATATGGTGATGGTGTGAAGGGGTATAGATTATGGAATCCTACTGCCCATAAGATCATCATAAACAGAGATGTTATATTTGATGAAATTTCCCTCATGAAATCGGATGGAAAGAATGTTATGAAACAGGTTGATGTACCACAGTCACAGCAAATTCAATTTGATATACATTCATCCATGGGTGAAAATCATGAAGATGTCCGTGAGCAGGATATTCATGAGGAAATCACTCAGGAGGATGAGCAGATTGAAACACCTCAGGAAATTGAGGAAATACCACAACAAGCTCTACGAAGGTCTACACGGATCAGATCAGTTCCAAGCAGGTATGATGATTTTGTCACTTCTGTTGCTTTAATTTCTAATGAAGGAGAACCAAGTTGTTATAAAGAAGCAATAGAGGTTTCAGATAGTGACAAATGGAAACATGCCATGAAAGAGGAAATTGATGCTTTGATTAAAAACAAAACATGGGATCTGGTGGAACTTCCTAAGAACAGAAATCGGTTGGTCAGAAGTGGGTATACAAGTCAAGAAAGGTGTGATGATGTTATTTCAAAGTACAAGGCGAGGCTGGTCGCAAAAGGGTTTTCTCAGAAAGTGTATTGACTTTCATGAGATTTTTTCACCAGCTTGTAAAAATTGTTTCTATTCGTATGGTGTTAGCACTAGTGCATTGCATAATCTTGAATTAGAGCAAGCTAGATGTTAAAACCGCATTTCTACATGGAGATTTAGATGAGGAAATTTACATGGAACAACCGGAAGGGTTCTGTTCAAAATCGCAACAAGAGGTTTGTTTGCAAACTCAAGAAATCATTGTATGGCTTGAAGCAGTCTTCAAGACAATGGTACAAGAAGTTTGATTCCTTCATGGTGAGCCATAATTTTACCAGGAGTGAATATGATCATTGTGTTTACTTTAAAAGGTTAGATAATGGCATGTTCATTATATTGGTATTGTATGTTGATGATATGCTTGTTGCAAGCAAGAGCATGGTTGATATCAGCAGGTTAAAGGCTCAGTTGGCTAGGACATTCGATATGAAGGATCTAGGAGCAGCAAGACAGATCTTGGGCATGGAGATACACAGAGACAAGACGAAAGGCAAGCTGTGGTTATCACAAGAGAAGTATGTGGAGAAAATACTTCAGAGATTCGATATGGATAAAGTGAAACCAGTGAATATCCCTTTAGCTTCACATTTTAAACTTTCTTCAGGTTTGTGTCCTAGTAATGATGAAGAAAAGGAGTATATGTCTCGTGTACCGTATGCTAATGCAGTAGGAAGTTTGATGTATGCGATGGTTAGTACTAGACCAGATATTTCACATGCAGTTGGTGTTGTCAGTAGATACATGGCAAAGCCAGGTAAAGAACATTGGGCAGCAGTGAAATGGGTGCTTCGGTATCTTAGAGGCACAAGCAGTTACTGTATCACTTTTGATGGTTGCAGTGATAAGGTTTGTGGTTATGTTGATTCTGATTTTGCAGGTGATTTGGACAAAAGAAGATCTACTGTGTTATGTCTTTACTCGCAGTGGTCCTATTAGTTGGATGTCAAAGCTTCAAAGCATTGTTGCTTTATCCACTACCGAGGCAGAGTATGTATCCGCTTCACATGCTCGCAAAGAGGCAAGATGGTTAAAAGGTTTATTGGGTGAGTTAGGACAGTTTCAGAAAAGTGTAAAAATTTTCTGTGATAGTCAAAGTGCAATTTATTTGGCTAAGAATCCAGCTTACCATAGTAAGTCGAAACATATTCCAGTTAAATACCATTATGTAAGACATGTTGTTGATGAAGGACAGGTGATTCTTGATAAGGTCCACACTCAAAAGAATTGTGCAGACATGTTCACAAAACCGGTTATATTAGAGAAGCTGCGGTGGTGCTTGGCTTCTCTTGGCTTGCAAAAAAGGTGATGAGCAATGAGCAAGGTATCAGGTTAATTGTTGTCAAGGTGGAGATTGTTGAGATTAGATGACAACCATTCCTCTTCTGGTGGATCAAGATCCTATTATTCAGCTTGTTGTTGTAACAAGACAACTTTAGTTAGAATATGGATAGGAACGCATTAATGAATTCAGTTTTGTGAGAATGCTATAAATCCATGTATGCCCATTGAGGCTACACACAAAAAAATAGAGTTGTAAGAGGAAGAGCTGTGCTGATTGTAATTTCCAGATTTGAACAATAAGAGAATCGATACCGTTGCTCCGTGGATGTTTCCCTCTTGAGGGTTTTACCACGTAAATCTGTGTTTATGGTTTGTGTCTTTTTTTGGCTATTTAATTTCGTTTACTCGCTTTATATTTAACTGATCTGTGATCTAGGGTGAATATAAATACCTAAGGAGACCTTGAAGCCCCATGGAAAATATTATGCCTAACAGTGTTGTGGCATTCAAGAGGCTGCGTAACAATAAATACTTGGTAGAAAGTACTTATCAATAAAATAAATTCAAAGAACAGAGAGTGAGAGGAATTGAATTCATACGCTTGATAAATCACTGCAACTGCATTTCCATATAGTGAAGAAGTGAAATCTGGCAGAGGTTGAGTGGTTACAATTTTAGCGTCAAAATTTACTTGCATGTGCTGAAGGCTGGCACTCTGAAAATGTTCTATTCCCCAGAAATGACGAAAATTATTATTCGCTGAACACAATGGAGGAGGCTTCAGAAGGCGAGCAACTATCTGAAAAATTATTAACAAAAATGCACCGTGGGTATCTGCAAAATTATTAACAAAAATGCACCGTGGGTATCTGCAAAATTATTAACAGAAATGCACTCCGTGGAGATAAAGTAAGATCCCAGGGTCAATTATTGGAAAAATCAAACCCGCCAACAGTTTTTTCTTTAAAAAATATGAATGATAAATTAGCAAGGTTTTTTTTTTTTTTTTTTTTTTTTTTGGAAACAACACAGCTGTATTAATTTTTAAAATTTATTGCGTCCTCATTGGAAAAATTCCTCACCCAATGAAATTTAAGAAAAATTTCTTTTTTTAATTACGTAGAAGGCATTGCCTCTATGGGAAAGAGGCTTCCTCTTGTTCATGTGACAGTCTTAAATTTGACGTGCGTTTAACCGTTTTTAAATTGAAAGGGGAGGCGTAGCGTCATAACGATAAATGTTATTGAGAAGACCTCGCAAGCTAGGGTTTGCATGCTTGCCATTTTTTCGGGTTTTGACTACTGTCTCCATTGGGTCACAACCACCGCTCAAATCGAACACGATTTACGCTCGATGGGGTATTCGTGCATTTTGATGGAGGAGCCGAGAAATACATGGACTACCAACCTCCCGCACTTGCAAACTACACAGAGCCCTTCGGTGAGGCGGGGAGGACTTGCTTGGGGTCATTCAAGGCTTCAAGAGAAAGCTTGGAAATGTTATAGAAAAGCGATTTTGTAGATAAATTTAGATTCACCGACAATATGCGAATTGGGCAAATTCCCAACAAAGAGCAAATTTTGGAATTGAAATATTGGTACTCGATATAGTAATTGCAAGACGGTGGTGATTTGTCCTGCAATTATGTTTAATTCCCGTGTCACCCACAATATCAGCCTCCCGCCACCAATCCATGCCCCTACTTGAAAATTTCTCTCCTCGCCCTTGTGCAATGCCATTTTTGAGATTGGTCGTAATCTATTTTTGGAAAATTCTCACCCGTACTCAACAATTTCAATTGTGATATTTCCTAATGTCAAGGCCATTTTATTGAGATGGTCTCTACCGTCATTTGGTTTGCTTTCATGGAGAATGCCAAGGCTAGCTTGTGTTTTCCGACCGATGTTAGATTTCAAAATATTCATTACGCCTTTTTTTTGCAAGCACCTTTAGAATGTTTTGGCTCAATTTTCAAGTATTGATCTGGAAATGTCCTCAAGGCATATTTTATAGGTTTATAGTGTCTTAGAACATTAGTTGCAACTTTTAGTGTTGCAGCTCACGTGGCATTCCTCTGTAACGCCGCTCAAGAGACGACGCGCATGCGCTCACGGCGGTGTCAAGCGACGATGCCTTACGACAACCAACAACTCGAAAATGCGACAATTTTTTTTTTTTTTTTTAAAGATGGTTGTGCCGCATAAAGCTTCGTGAACAAAGAAGTTTGATTTTATTTCAATCGACGTTTCACAAGGAAGAGAAGGGTCGTCCTTCGAGTTGAAAGTCTGAGGGCTGAAATATCGAATGACGGCATCTCCGGATGTTAATCCTTAGGGTAAGGTATAATTTGTTTGTATATGCATACATATATCCAGGAAAATCATACATTAAGATATATATACTTCGACATTATTATTACCTTGTATGTCTTTATGTGTTTAGGTGTAAGGACACCTTACTTATACCAAGTATGATTATTATAAGAAAACTATATTATGTGCCACTAATATTTTGTATGGTGTTTAACACTTAAACTCACCTAACAACTATCCCTATTTTACGTTGGCTTGCAAAGAATGGCATTTTCAACTAACACTAATTACTATGGTGGGGGACGAATGAGGTATAGAATTGACAAGATATGTGAGGTGAAAACGTGGACTGAAGGACAAACAATAACTACATTGAGAAGGCAAGATGGCTATTTATTGATATGTATAAATAAATTCAAGGAGCCAAATGAAAGGTTAAAAGTGGAGATTTGAAAATTATGTATAGGGCGGTGGAACTTTACCACCAACTGTCCTCTTTTTGACTCCTTGCCTCCTTGCGTGTAGCTTTACCCAACCGGCCACCTAACAATTAATTGATTAGATTTTGAAAATCCTACGCCTCCTGGTCGGCCTGCTGTTTGATCTACTCCCGCCGCGTGAGGAGCAAGGTGGAATTAATTACCCTCTTGCACGAGTGACAGGCGTGCTACCTCCACTTCATTGGGTACTGCGGCATATAGATCAATAGGCGGGTTTCTATGGGCGCGCACAAAGGGCCAGCGGTGGGGTGTCCAAACCGGTCACCGTTCCCACTCATGCTCATTTGTCTATTCTTGATCGGATGCATGCTCAAATGAGAACTGATAAAAATGCCTTCAAAGGATTTAAAACAAAGTTGCTTTAGGGACAGTGAGGGCGTCCCAAAGAAATCGATTTGGGCAGGACGCGTATCAAAAGGCAACCTGCCAAGACGATTTATTTTCTGTTCATAATGCATGTCCCTTAAAATTTTGGGATCCTCCTTTGTGTTATTTTAACCAAAAACGAATTTAGAAACGTTGTTATTTGCATTTCATGTACAGTCGGTTTTGAGACTGCTCTTATTTGTTATAGCGTATGCAAGACAGGATCGAGTTTAAAACAAAATTTGACTAAGGGGCAGAGAAGGCGATGGGGCCAGCAGCCTGTCCAACATGTTGTTATCTGTTCAGTTCCGAATGCATCCTCAAAACTCGGGATTCCGCCTTAAGAGATGTTTAGCAATTTGATTGTGGACAGTGGGAATCGCATCAGGCTCCACACGAGGCGTCAATCCCCTCACCATGGGTTTCCCCACGGACAGCCATGCACAGCCAGCAGGAGAATCACAGGAATGATCAATAACACCAACTTCAGGTCATACATACTATCCTCCAAGGTGGCTTCGAAAGTCATAAACCATGGAATAAACATCAGACGGGGTGTAGCAAGGTGTAATACATGGCGGAGAGGACAGGCTGTCCAACTATGTTGTTATCAGTTCAATATTGAATGCACCCTCAAACCGGGTTTCACCTTCAAGATATTTTTATCAGAATAGGTCGTGGGACAGAGGAGAAAGTCACCCCGGGTGGAAGTCTGACAGAGGTGGATCGGTTTCATGTCGGAATATACGTTATCACTGGGCGTAATATGTCGAATTCTTACAAGTATGGAACTACGTAGGTTTAAATATGTAATTCATTGGCCTAATAAAATTGGATGGTGGTTTATTGCATATGTGTTAGAGGTAGTGTGTTAGAGTGGATATATAACAAAATAATGCTTATTAGTACCTTAATATTATTAAAATTTATTATTACTAGATTCATTAGTTTTAGTATTACTTAGATAAGAAAGATATTCAAACCTATTAATACTTTTGCTAGACATTAATGGGTATTGGGCATTGAACTTGATAAGTTTAGAAATTTGTATTACAATCTCCTTCCACACAATTCAATGGATATAGCAGGGGTATTCTAAGAGGTTTTGATTTCATTTTCTTGTTTATTTGCAATGGATTTTACAATGAATTCATGGATGAATAAAACATGAAGGAACTAGAGCTTGAAAAGGTTTTATTGGCATTACAAATCATTAAAAACTTAAGCCTTTCCAACAAGTATACAAGAAGGAGTAATGCACTATTTTTCCCATCCTTACAACACATCTCCTTAAGTAATAAGATAAAATTTAATAGATATTTTGTACCAATTTCCAACACATTACTTTCAAGTATCCAAACAAAATTTTAATCTATTTCCTTTTATAATTTCTTTCCAATATTCCACCAAAGAATTCAACGACATTCTCAATAATTTTTAGAGCAAGAAAAACTATCATATATCAATGCAACATTTCCTTCAAATCTTATTACAACATACCCTACTTCATGTGAAACAAATTTACAATAATGGAAGCTAGAGAAGACAAGGCGATATTACATTTCTTTCTCCACTCAAGGTGGGTAATTACATGATGATTTGACATTGTCAACAACAAGTTTCTTGTGCTCCAAGTGTTATTCATCCATGCTCCAAGTTACAAGTAGCTCAAGTCACAACCATGATAGGGGGAGAGGCAACACTCCCCAAAACTCAATGGAGAAGAGAAGCAATCTCCTCCATTGACCCCAATCCCCAAACACAACACAATGAAAATGGTCTCCAACTCAAGGCAACAATACTTGCTTCCACAATACAAGTTTCATTCACAACATTCAAAATAAAAGAGGAAACAACAAGGAAGCACAAATAACGCAATACTTTGCACAACAAGGCTTTCATCCAAGCCAACAAGAGAAGGAACTATGGGAATGTTTTCCTTATGCCTCCCAAATGAGATGAGATGCCCATCCAAAACCCTCCACAATAAAACACAAGCCCCTATGACTCTTATGCCTCCCTCAAGTACCCATTTTTCCTCCCATACTCTTATGCCTCCCTCCTCTTATGGCTCCCTCAAAAAGGTAGAATGTAAACATTCTTACCCAAGATGGGCATCCCTCTCAAACTCCCTCCACAATATCCTAATCTACTCTTTTGCCTCCCTCATGAGTATTCCCATAGACCTCTCCTATACTACACAATAAGCATTCTATCCAATTTTCACAATACACCAAAGTAAACATGCATTTTTCACAATTTTAACATAGAAGCATCAATAATATGAAAGCAAAACAAAGGAGAGGGTTCCCTACCTCTCCATTGGAGAAGCCTAAACCAAGAAACTTGTCCAAGCTCCTTCCCAAATCAATCCAAGCATGCAAGTCCAAGCACTCTCTTTTCCTCTTTCTCCCAATTCTTTTCTCTCCCAAAATAACAAAGGAGAACTCTTCAACCAAACAAAAACAAAACTCCAACCCCCTCAACAAGAGAGGAAGTTTCAATAAATAGACCAAAGGAAAGGGTGAGGGTGATGTGGCTCCATGTAGGATGCCACATCACACATCCTCAAACCACCTCCCAAGGTCAACTCAAATCCCAAAACACCATAAATGGGTGGTTGGGTTGAATGACAACTCTCTTCCACAATCCAACCCTTTCCCATGTGCCTTAAGGCACAATTAAATGCAAAATGAGGAAAGTGCACTCCAAAGTCATATTTCCCTTCCCAAAACAATAAATAATCCCCTTTTTGGATTCCCAACCCATAGATATGGTTGGTAAGGGGTTTTGAGAAGTGTGGGACAAGTTTAACTTGTCCCACAAGTCCCCCAAAATTGCCCTCAATCTCAAATTCGAGATTCAAAGAGTTTGGAGTGGTCAACACTCAATACCAAGCATTCAATACATGAGGAAACACAAGGCTCAAGGAGCCAACCATCAAAATTTATTACCCCCACTTGACTTCCCTCCCAACTTAAAAATTAAAACAAGATATTAAATTAATCTAAACATACTTAGCAAAAGTAATAAAAGAAAAGACATCACCAATGAAATCACCTACTAAAGTAAATAAAAACAATTAAATAAAATTCTTAACCCCATGGTCACATTAGAACATTTCCCCCTCATGAAAATTTTCTTAACACATACAAGAATAAAGGTAACACAACACAATTTACTAGTTGCCTTGACGACCAATTGTTGTAACCACCCGACATTCTGTTGTGTTTGGTCCCCAATCCCCCTCATGGTTGTGATCAGGCTGTGCTTCCTGCAAAATGCAAAATACCTCCTTCGGCCTTGCGGCCATGTCAAAATATCCAAAATAATCATATGCATGAAATTTATTAACATCTATACGTAATTCAATCATCCATTATTCTAGGTCTAAATCACAACTTAATTATGCATTCCATCATTATCCAAAATCATAGTAATGTAAATTCAACAACTACATTCTACTCATCATGGCGAAGAAATCCAATGTTAGAACACATGCAATATATCCATATAAAAATAATATCAGTATCAATAATACGTCCATGAGTCAGTGTAGATCATACTGAAAACAAAATCCAACCATAATCCAAATGCATCTGGTCACAAAACATCATGCTAATCAACATAAGTATAAGCCATGTCCATATCTAAAGTCTGCATAACTCAAAATGATAATCAACTAAGTGTCATAGGAAGTGGGCATTACATGGAGTGGGATATACTAAGAGAATATTGGCGGGCTTTCACATTTAGTAGGACTCTAATATCCCATGGGGAAATTGTGTTATCTTTAGGGAGTGGTTATTCCATCTTATTCACAGTTGATATCCTTTTTCTAAATTGTAATATAGAGTATGTGATCTTCTTTTTCTTGTTGAAAATGTTGTTAGTGTAGGGTCTTTTCTATAGGGCATTTGTAAACCCCTTAAAGCTTTCATTCACCCTGTGTATTATTTTGGGGTTTTATATTTCATGTGTCATTTTTATTTAGCAATATTCGCTACTAGATTTCTATTACTATCAGTAAATCCGTTTAATGTGATATTGCATCTTAGGATAATGCGAGAGGATACATATAGCAACATATTGTGTCTTCTAGATGATGCGGAGGATACAGAGAGCGACAATGATGAATAGATGAAACATAGTGGAAGTAATAATTTTAACCTTGTAATTACATATTTGATTCTTTATGCTTTATTGTATTAAATGTGTATTTAGTACATGTTAGAATCCTGCATCAATGAAATGGTGGAAGTTCCTTTTGAATTATTTGTTAATGCAACACGAAATAAGTGCATTCTAGATGTTAATTTTTTTGAAGTTTGCTAGGTGTAGCTTAGTTTTATTAGATAATTAATTTGTATTGTTGGCATGCAGAGGATCTGGCAGGACTAAAGGTTCTTCATGGACTTGATAAAGTAATGGGAGGGCATAGATTTTGTATTGACACAAAGGACCACAACATTCTTGTTGGTGGTGATGTTAATTATCTATGCCCAATTGATATGCTGAAATATAAAACTTTTTATCTACAAAATTTGGACTTGTTGTCTCTATCTTCTTGATCTGTTTGTTGGTGCCACCGATTCTCTTATATTTCGATCTACAAATATTTATATGCTTGAAAACATTGAAATTTGAGAGAAGAATTCCAGAGATAAGGCCTACAAGGTAGCAAAGAAGAAACCTAGGATCTATGAAGACAAGTAAGTGGGATAGTTCATTTGATAATCATTTTCTGATTTTTATCCCTTTAGGCTTTAAAAATTTAAACTCATTATATTTATTTATGATAGATTTCAATATGACATAAATGCATTGAAAATAATTCCTCTTGATTATGATGTCCCTTTTAAGGAGGAGGTCATTTTTATTTTGATGTTCAATTTTTAGTGGACTTTATATACTTAAAACTATTATTTATTTAATATCTGTCTTGTGTACAATTGAATTAAAATCTGAAATTCTTTTCGGGGGGTGACTCTAGATGAAACAGGAGGTATCAATGATGAATCCTAGAAAAAATTGATGAGGAATGAAGACGAATCTCCCTTTTTATAGTAGGTTTGGGGTGGCATTTGTTTTAACTAGTTATCAAATGGATATTTTGTTAATCAATAAATGATATTTTGATTACACTTTGACAATAGCATTTTATTTTTGCTTCAAATACACAAGTGGTCAGCAAGTTACAACCATGGGTAAATGAGTGAAGAGTTTATTTCTCAAACTAGGACCAATATTTCAGATTATTATACTAATGATAAAATGCTTTAGTTCAAGAAACCCAAGAAGAAGAAGAAGTTACTGAAAAGAAGGATAAGTTGGATGTTGACGCACTTGAACTAGAAGAAGTTATACGGATTGGGCATTGGAGACCTTGGTTCCAAGGCTGATATACAAAAATGGGCTTGAGGGAAGAGGTAAAGAAAGATGAAGTTGAGCAATGGAAAAATGCATATGAAACTACATATAATAAAACAATAGAGGCTTCCAAAGTCCTTTGAGATGAGAAGCCATTGTATGAAATGAAGATGGAATATGATGTTGATATCATTTTTTGTGGGGAGGATGAAAACTATACAAGTCATTGGAGAAGGCAAGGCAAGAAGTTGTAAAGAAGAAAACAAAAAGTCTAAGCTCTAGTTCTCATGCATTAACTCAGATAGCAATATCTATAAATCAGTTAAAAGGATATTTTTGGAAAATCCAACCATTAAGTGATGCACCCGAAAATAAATTTGTATTTACTAAGATGGAATAATTTTTGTGGGGTTTATAGCCTAATGAGGGTATGTAACAAAATGCAACAATATTATAAAATTGAAATGGATTTTCTCTTTTATTTTGCAAAGAGATCTCAGTCGTGTAGTCAATGTCTTTAATGAATATTCTTTCTCATATAATGTTTCTAATTCTTTGTATGTTTTCTAATTAAATTCTAGGGCTTTATGGGTAGGTTAATTTTATGGAGAATTATTGCATCGGTACTAAAATCTTTGAAGGCACAAAGCCTTCATTTACTGAATTTCCTTATTAATTTTAGAACGAATGGTTATGGTGATTATCATGTTTTTCACATTTCTATTAGCAACCTGGCCTAGAATAAGTAAGCGTTAAGCTTCCATGGCCTTACATGTAGAGTTTTAACAATATTTAACGTTTATGGTGTTTGCTCTGGTGTATTCACTTTTCATAGCTCATCCATGATGATATTCCTTTCCCATGGATTGTCTCAAAAGACATTGAGAACAATGTTAGCCTTTGGATTTTCAGTGGTTTATCCCTAGAAAATGAGCTAATTACATGATCTCAAAGTCTTACTTGGAATTACATTTCAATACTCTTACTATGTAGATTATTGCATCAAAACTTTTTGGAATTTCTTTAAATTTGAATATGGTCAATTCAAGTGCATTGTAAGAATTATGCATTTGTTGTCATTCTATAAGGGAGAAAATATTATATCCTTGAAGTTGTCATTATTCATACCACAATCACTTTTTCCATATTCCAATCACTATGGAACTCCATTTGAAAAGTACTAACTTCTCCTGTAGGTGGGGCATGTCTTGTCAATATTTAGATGATAATTTTAACACTCATTTTATAGGTGTTTAAATTTATAATTCACATAACATTAAAAACACTCACCTCAAAAAATATCACAAAGTTTTAATATATAAATACTTGATCCACAAAAGTGTAATGTTTCCAATGAACTCAACCCTTCATCCAGATCTAAATTTCTAATTTTCGTGGTATCTTGATATGTTGAGAATTTCCTAGTATTGGGATTAGCTATAGCTTGGGAAACATTTTAGTTTTTCACAGATTTGAGAGGATCAATATCTTGAGTTAATTCAAATGTGACATTCTAGATATTATTTTTAGTTGCATGAAATCGCCAACATCCAACTCAACCAACCCCACATAACGAGTTGGAATTTTCTCTAGACACTTCCATTTATTCAAATTGAGCTTGGTTAAATGAACATGTTTATCAATGCTTAGAGGCATCACGAGAAAAAGACTATTTTCTAGGTTCAACATTCCCAATGCCGATAAATCTTCAATCATCGGGAAGATCATCAAAGAGATTACAATCACTTGCATCAAACAAGTCAAGAGATCCAATTTTAAATAATTGTACATGCTTCATGAATTTTAGGAAAGTAGATGTGTTCGTAACCAAAATGCCTTTCATTCTATTGAATTATTTCCTTTACATACATTTATTTTTTAGATGCTGCCATCTCTTGATGTAAATAGGCAAGTTTTCTATCTCTTGGTTTCCATTTAGACAATTTTCTTCATTTCTGAATCGGTGCCAATCCCCTTTGGCCAATCAATATCTCCCAAGTCGGGTGAATTACATCCTATTACATCAATGTATGCATCAAGATCATATTTAGGTATGCCATAAGGAATACCATTAGTATTTGCTAAATACCTCATCTTGGCAAGATGAAAACCCTCTGTGTTCCGAATCATTCCACTTTTCTATTTCAACGGAAAGTAAATTATGTATGTACTCCTTTACCTCACAAAATTCATTCCATGAAAGACCAAAAAATTGCTTCAAATAATACTCCATTTCCCACAAAAGGTACAACTGGTATGATCTAGATAGTGGAACATCCATACATGATTTAGGAAACATATTATGTGCACAAGCACATAACTTCAATTTATTTTCAACTACAATATATGCTTTAGAGACTCCACTTCTTAAAAGATTATATTTTGTTTTTAACTTATTGTTTTTTTGGATTCATGATATAAGATTTGCAAATGTATATGCATGAATTTGTAACAAATTTGAAATGTAGAGATAGAACCTTTAAATGTAATGCTTCATCTATATTTCTACACTTAAAAAATCAATCACACCCCTTATCAACATAAACTACGAAAGTAATAACTATCCCTCTAAAAAAATAACATATACCATTCGGTGTTCACATTGCATTTTACACATGCGATTCTTAGTTTAAATTTTAAAAGTTTAGTATCAAACTTTATAGGGATAAAAATAGCAATTTTTGATTGTTTTGAAGAAAATTACATATTGCTATTGGTGAAGCCTAAATACCGCTTATTCTGCGGGATAATAATAATGTTACAATATCATTGATATTAAAGTATTAGATATGTTAATTTGAAAAATTATTATTTTTACGCCGAAGGTGTTACCTTTATGGGAAAGGGATTTACAAAATTTCATGAGTCCGTGTCAAATTTGGACTTAAATGACAATTTTGCTATATTTAACAATTTTTCTTTTGCTATTTTTAACAATTTTAGTTTTTGCTTATTAAAGTTGTTTTTAGCTATTTTGATTAGCATTTACATGTTTTGGGGTTTTGGTATTTAGGAATTTTGGTATTTAGGGTTTTGGTGTTTTTTTATTTATAGGGATGTGGGAATGGGCATCAAGGTGAGGAGAATTTTTGACAACAACGGTGATAGGCGAGATCGGTGTCGTGAAGCTCCGATAGGCTCTGAGAAGCTCGACCTTCCGATATCGGCGCCTCGAGTTTAAGCACATGCATGGCCAGTGATGCGCTCAAATTTGATGGCTTTTGACACTTTGCAAATATCTCTAAGAGACAAGTTGTTTAGAGTTTGATGGCGCATGAGGAGGATCTAATGGATGCAAGTAGGATTTGTGATGGTGGATGCATAAATATATCATTTTTTTAATATGTGGAGGTGAATATCCACTTTGACTCAAACCTTAGGAGATTCTTTTATTTTTCCTTTGCATTGTAGATGAATCTTTGTATGGTGATGCAAGCACAAGAATCTAGGAAGCCTCGTATATAGCCAAGGTGGAGAAGATTAAGTTTGACAATGGCAACCAAGTCCCCTCCTTTTTCATTTGAATTTAAATTTATATTGGTGTGTATTGAATTTATGGTTTTGGAAATAAATTTCTCTTTTGTAATTTTCTAAATATAATTTGTTTCTTTGAGGATGGGTGGAGATGATAAAAATGTATTTCTAACACATATTGTAGGAGGGTAGCTCTATTTTCACGTTGAATGCATGCAAAATTTATGAGCCTATTTTCTTCATTCATTTATATGTGATTCTTTTACCCTTTGAAGAGGTATGAAAATTTGTGTTTGTAGCATTGAATGAAATGTTTGGCAAAATGCCTAAAATTAAAGGGGTTGTTTGTGTTTTTTAAAAGATATTTATTTCAAAATATTTAAGTTGTTACCTTTTGTGCAAAAGCCATGCCTTTTAGATATTTTGAGATCTATTAATCAAATTTGTATGCAAAATTTAGATATTGTTTAGATAAGACAAAAATTGTGCCTTTTATGGATAATTATAGTAATGAGATATGTATGCAAAATGTGGATGGATGTGAACTGTTTGAAAAAATGCCTAAAATTAACAGGTCTATTGGATT
The DNA here is from genome assembly GCA_018340775.1 of Taxus wallichiana var. yunnanensis. Classification (NCBI taxonomy): domain Eukaryota; kingdom Viridiplantae; phylum Streptophyta; class Pinopsida; order Cupressales; family Taxaceae; genus Taxus; species Taxus wallichiana. Next base: position 701,644,906 of record CM031240.1, read on the forward strand.
ATAATGATTTCATAAATGTAAAAACGGATTTGTTGAAAAGTCCTTGAAAGATTTCAGGAAAATACAATTGGTAGGTTTAAAGTTAGGCTCTACAACCTTTGATGCCATCATTCCATCTTCTTTCAAAATGGGAGGTTTAGAGCGAAGTGGTGGATGACAACAATCAAAACATAATGGATTGAGCGAATGGTGTTCTTGTGCATGACTATTTCGATTTAATATCACACTAGGTCAAAGAGATTTCTAGAAACGATGTCGAGAAAAATGACAAGGCTGGGTAGAGGAAGATGTGCTTGTAATATTTATTTCGAAAGGTTTTCCTACCATTGTAAGGAATTACCTTGAAATTGCTTTGCAAGGAATTGAATTCAAATCACTACAATGGCTTCACTGTGGGTCCTATGCCATCAAAAATATTTTAAAAAATGTGTATGCTATTATTCTTTTTCCATCTTATCATGCCACTATACCCTCATATGTATCCGTATCTCTATCTCCATCCATCTCAAAATGGGAGGATGTTATATGGGAGATTCTCCATGTCTTGTATGTTTGTAAAGATTTAACAAAAATTGTAACTCATGTATATTATTAATAATAATAGCAATTTTTCATGTGAAATCAAATGTGAAATGTGAGAAGTGTGTAGTGTGGTTAAATAATATGGTTGGGAGGCAACCAAACTTACACTAGACTTTATGAATGTGTTTTTCCTTCTAACTTAGATGAGAGAGGCAATCTGTTATCTAATTTTTCCCCTCGGGAAAAATTGAACAAACACAACCTTGCACAAAGGAAAATGGATTATCTAGGTTGGTTCGATCATGTGAGCTCACATTCGATTATGAAAAATCAAGTTACAGGAAGGCTCGACAATGGCAATATAAAGGTGAAAAATCAATGGACAAGGGCGACAAAGAAGATTGCAGCCTAAGTGTGAGAAGAATGGAGAAAGGCTTGAGATTTTAGACTTTGCATTGTTTGGCACTATGGAGAAAAGTAGGGCAAAAATGGGTCAACAATGTCCACGAAACTCGAAACCACGAAAGTGTGAAATTTTAGATTTCAAAGTTTGGAACTCTTGAAGTGAAAAATGGAAAAAATGGCCACCAAATTCCGAAAGCCGAAGTCCAAAAGTTTGAAATTTTAGATGTTCGAGATTTCAGGAATTTTTGCAAGCGTGCCAAAAATGAAGCAACAAAGTCCTAAATCCCAAAGTCTAAAATTCTAAAATTTTAGACTTTTGGGGTTTTGGGGTTTCGGTGTTTTTGGGAATCATGCACAGAAAAAGTGAGTAAAAATCTCAAAATTTGAAATTTTGAAATTTTGGACTTTTGTGTTTCAGAGTTTTAGAGGTTCAGGATTCAGGGTTTCAGAAGTCTCGGTGAGAAAAATCACAAAAGTGCCAAAAATTCTGAAATCTAAAATTCAAAATCTCGAAACGGTTTGGATTTCGGAAGTCAACACAGGTTTTAGGGTCAAAGCGGAGACAACCGGGTTTAGAGTTTGGAGCTTTAGGTTTGAACTTTCAGAATTCTCAAGGTGATTTGGGTGATGAACAATGTTTCAATCTCTGAAATGGAAATGTTTGAAAGTCCAAATTTTGGGATTTTAGAGGTTGCATGCATTTTAGACTTTCATATTTGAGAACTCGTAGTCCACTATTTTTATAGAATGACACCTCGACCTTCAAATGGCCATAACTTTTGATTGGGAGCTCAGATTTGCACAAGAAAGGACTTTTGAAAATTTCTTGACCATACAAGTCAAAAAAATACTTAGTTTCTAATTGTGATCCCAAAAAATCAACCATTTGAAACAAAACAAGTAAAGAACATACTTAGGTTATCTAATAGTGATCCCCGAGTCATAATGTGAAATATGGATCCCTAGGAAGTAATGCATCACACCCAAGTCAGTCATGGAAAACATGTCATGTAGAGCTTATTTTACTACTACAATGGGTGATGAAGAGCTCCATGTTTTCAAAAGGTCATCAACATATAGAAGAAAAATCATAAGTGGGTCATCTTTCCGAGAAAATGTAGACATTCGGATCGGGATGACATCTAGTGAATTTTGCAATGAGAATGATATTAAGATTCCTAAGGTTGATGTAGCAACTGATTAACATGATGAGATCCCTCTCCACCATCAGTTTGAGCTTTTGGTGTGACGACAAGTTGTGCTGTTTGTGATACATTTTGAGTGATACTAGGCAATAGATCGAATGTATTTGACATCTAGTGGTTTTTTTAGGAGGTAGGGTTTTGTTCCTTTTCTATTGATCCTTATTCTTCTATTTCTTCTCTTTTTTATTTGAAACCTTTATTTCCCATTCCCAACAATTAAAGGTTTTCGTTTTGAGAAATTCACTATGCCCTTACGAATTAACTTATTTTTCTCTTGAGTGAAGTCAACAACATAATCATTTAAAGAGGGCATTTCCATGTGGATCCAAGAGCACAACTTCCCAAATAGCTTTTCCAAATAGATCCTTTCTTCATTAGGTGAATTGACATGCTCAACATGAAATATGAGTTCAAAATAAATAAAAAACATAACAACCCAAATGTTTCATCACAATGGTTATACCACTTTACGTTTTATGTATCATTTGTTGAATCGGTTTCAATACCCAAAGTTATCCAATGTACTCATTTTAATCTTAAAAATTGTATTTTAGACTTCCATTGGTGGTAGTTAAAGGACATGAGCAAAGTGGAATTTTATTCATCCATTTTAATGCAACAATAATATTCTTTGCAGAAATAGAAAGAGAGTGTAGAAAGAAAGAGATGACACACAACACTCCTTGAAATTAATTTGAGTCAATCCTCCATTTTGGAACTTTATAATTAATACGATTACAAAATGGATGGTTTCAATAGAAAAACCACAAAAATCACTTTGTTAAAAACTGAAACTCACGTTTGAGTTGTTGTCATGCAAATGTGCAACATGGAAATTGACAATTTTCCAGCATGACAAAGATACCCCTATGCCAAAACATTCAAGTCCTATCCTCCGCAGACACTCTGGGTCCACTCAGTCAATCAATGACCTCCTAGATGATGTTAAATCAGTACCCTCTGTGATTTAGGAAATTTAATTTAACCCCCTTAGGTGATTTTAGGAGTTCTTGGAAAATGCAAATTTTAGGTAGTCACGGGAAGGGCTATCACTGGCCTTGCTTAGGATTTTAGCAACCCACTGGAGCAAAACGAAGGATAAAAATCCAATATGGAGGTGAATTGAAGGCCTAGAAACATCATGGAAGTGATTTTGGAAGATTCGGGAAAGATTTGGAGGAGTTGGAGAAGTTTCATCAAAAATAGGGTTCTCAGACCTAGTCAACAGACAAAACTTAAAGAGCCACCGAGCTTTGGGAAGTGATTCTAGGAGATATAGATGGAGTTAGGAACCAAAAATACATCTTAGGAAATGTAATTAAAATACATATAATATGGATAAATCATATTTTTCACAACACCTTAGCGCAATAGGTCTGAAGGTAGTTTTTCTCATGCATAAGTAAGGGACATATCCAAAATCCAATATTTAGCACTTAAATGGAGGAATCAAGATCTTAGATCCACACCATTGGATTTATAAGGCCATTTTCACTGAATTTCATATAAAAATTCACCAAAACATTCCATCGGGAGCTCAAGTTATCGCCGTCGCAAGTTCGCTCTCAAGACCTCATACTTAGCCATATTTTAAAGTGGATACGTGTCAGCTCTAGGAGCCTGGAGGAATTTTTGTCCCTTTCATCCCTCAAGGTAGGGTACATGAAGGATAAGAAATTTTCCTAGCCCCTAGAAGACCACCGATCACACATAGGACTTCCAGGATCACCAGTTCAGCCCCTAGGTGCTGCGGAGCTCATTCCCTCAATTGCTAAGATACGAGACAAGTGTCGCATTGAGGTGCGACGTGCAAATTGATGTACGTTTTTCCCTTAATGCCAAAGGGACATCAGGGACATAAAATTATTCCCCCATTTGGAATGTAATTTTTAAATATTTGAAATATGACACTTAGCCATTTTTTGTGCTTCTTCTTCCTCATAGTTCACTCTGCCATTGATATGTAACTTGTCCACCATTGTTTGCTTACACCCGAGGTCTGCCATTGATACTCTAACCAAATCTACCATAAACACTAAAAACTTAAATCCATAAAAAAATACAGATTTTAGAAGAGATCTGATTGGAAAATCGAAGAAATGAAAGATGGAAAAGAAGATCAAAGATCTTTTCCGAAAACTCTCATTTAGTGAATCGTAAAATCTTCATATCTTTCAAAATACAAGTTAAATTGAGATTTCCTATTTTTCATACTTTATCATTTTTCAATATGATCAAGATGTAACCAAGGGGCGTCAAATGGTGCCTTGAAACATTTGTTCCAACAAAAAGCCCATTTTGTACCCTAGCTCACATTCGTTAGATTTCCCATCAATCCAGTAATGGAAAGAAGCTAAAAAATTACAGATGAACTCCACATGAAAAACCTATTGCAATGGATTTAATTTCATATTGATCAAAGACAAAAACCAAACTGCAAATTTCAAGCTCCATCAATGGTCACCATGACAGCTCCATGCCCGAAGCTAAAAAATTTAAATTTAATTTCCAAGCATTTTAATGGGAGAAATCAAGTGAAATTCAGAGGATGTGACCACAATGACAATCTAAGTCTGAAAAAAAATGTTCCATAGCAAACCAAGCAGTGGAAGTCCACTTTCTAAAAATAGTAAGATTTCATATACATACTTGCTATGTTTGGGAACTCACCATCAAAAGTGGCTATAGCAAAGATAGTGTGCATAACAAAAAGAGGGAGTTCATCACATTAGGATGGTCAAAAGAGGAAAAAATCACCTCTCACTAGAAATAATAAGTCTTGATACTGGGTACTTACCACTAATAGCAAGTTACACTCAAAGGGAAATTTTGACACAATGGGGCATAAAAGGATAATCATTCAGGGGGACATCATCGTTCGAGATCATATATAGGCATTTCTTAGACGAAATTCAAGGTCCATCCAAGGGAACTTGACAATGTCTTTCGATAGTCACTTCATGATTCGATTACATGTATATCATGTGCAGCGTGGAATTTGTAGTCATCGGCGTGAACAATTCATTCAATAGTGTTCTTAAACACTCAACCCAAGGTGTCCGGAACTGTTAGAGTAGGTATTTACCTTAGCTCATGTTCACCTAGGTACATTATTTACCTTTATTGTATTTATCCTCACCCACTTATGTGTGTGGATATTTATTTTTATTTATTTAGATATTAGGAGATATTATCTAGTTGTTAGGTATAGTTCTTTCCTTGATCTATGGTATTGACTAGTTCTTTCCTAGATCTATGGTATTGAATAGATCCTTGATGTCTAGTTCTCTCATAAATCTATGGACTTGACTAGTTCTTTGATGACTAGTTCTTTCCATGATTTATGACTTGATTTACGACCTTGGTGGTTCTTAGATTGTTATTCCTTGCCTATATAAGCAAGGCCCATTCTCATTGTATTTCATTGAGTTCCATAATAATATATGATATTGTTGCTCATTTGTTTGCAAAGGTTTTGTGTAAAGTTATTCTAGCGAATTACTTTCATATTATTGATTGTGGTGTTTGATTAACATCTATGTTCTTGGCTTGGTACGATCTGGTTTCACCGTTCCTTTTATGGTATCGGAGCGGAGATTGATGTTGACATCCATGTGTAAGTTCCACTTTGCAAACATTTTTTTATATCCATATATTCATAATTATTCCGTATTTTTTTGATCGTGATTTTTTTATGTAAAAAAATTATTCCATTGGATTTGAAAGGTGGAAAAACCCTAAGATCGACTGTAAAGTCGACCATTTTTGAGGCGATCATTTTTTTTTTTTTCTTGTTCGTAGAGGAAGGCATTGTTCACCTGTGATTCGCATCAACTAGGAAAAAATGCAGACCCCTTTTTTTTCCGGGTTTTGTTGTTCAATTTGATAAGAGGGCATTTTTTATGTATAATATTCTATTTTAGTAAGCAACTAAAATAAATAGTAGAGCATAATATTGAAAAGCTTGTAACTTTTGATCGGTAACTCGGTTTTGAGTGTCATTTTTTTGCAAAAGAACTTGTTTTTCCGTGCTCTTTCCATTGGAAATATTTATTTTGAGAATTTCACTATAATTATAAAGTGCCATATTGTAACACACACTCATTATAAAGTGCCAAAATCGGGGGCTCTTGGTGCATTGCTTGGGGGTCTTGTTGCATTGCTTGGTTCTTGCATTTATTTTGGTGATTTTTTGAGGATGGAGTCTACTTATGCATTAGATCATGTTGAGCCATTAACAACACATAATTACCACACATGGAAACCAATAATGGAAACAATAATAACTAAGCGAAAAGGATTATGGGCTTTAACTTCTTCAGAACAACCAGTATTCACTAGAGAATATGAGAAATTTCAGTACCAGTGTAAATTTGATGAGTGTATGGGTTTGATAGGAACTTATGTAAGTGACAGTCTTTTGTTTCATTTGGAAAAATGTGACTCTCCTTTCAAAATATGGGAGAAATTGGAGGATTTATTTAGTAAGGTGGATCATATGAGAGCCATGCAACTTGAAATTGAGATCACCTCTCTTAATCCTGAAGATTTTCCAACAATTATAGACTATCTTACTAAGTTCAAGCATTTGTTGACATAGTTGAAGGGAGTGGAAGAGATAAGAAAGATGAAGAGTGTGTTTACTTGATTCTATCCAAGTTGAGAGGACCATTTCAAATATTTTCTTCTACCTTTTTCTCTAGCATGGATGCCTTAGGTGACACATTTAAAATGCCTGACTTAGAAACATTTTGTGAAAGACTTACTAGGGAAGAATCTAAATTGTCTCACCTTGAGTCTTCCATCTCTCAAAAGGAATTAGTTGCATCTAATCCTAAGGCCAAGGAAAACCAAAAAGTAAAACCAAATCCACCCCTTCTCCATCTCAAAATGCTCCTAAAACCAAAGAAAAAAACTCAAAACCCAAGGAGTCTTCTAAATCCAAGAATAAGTCTAGCCGTTCATGCTCTTTTTGTGGGGGTAGTAATCATGAAGAACATAGGTGTTATAAGAGAATGCAAGCCTTAGAGGATGCAGTCAAGAAACACAAAATTTCTATCTCTACTCCTCCTTCTAATCAGCATGGAAAAGCACTTAATGTTGTTGGGAGATCTCAGTCACCACTTGCAGACAGTTGGGTTATAGATTTTGGTGCTTCTCATCACATGACTTCTTCAAAGGAGTCTTTTGTTTCTATAGGTTTGAGTTGTACTTCCAAAATTGAGGTTGGAGATTATTCCTTTCTTTCTTTTAAAGGAAAAGGTGATATACAGCTTGATGGTGGTAGTATCCAAGATGCACTATATGTTCCTAACATCACTACAAATTTATTTTTGTGTATCAAATTTGTCATTCTAGTCAAGGGAAAACAATGACTTTTACACCACATGGGGCAGAAGTATGAACTTTGTTGGAGCCAAATTCACTTGTTTCTCAGGGTATTTTTGATCATAGTTCTAGACTATATCACTTTGAGGGTTTTGATGACACTTCCTTTATAGGGAAATGATTGGTTTCTCATGCAGATTCAGAGAGTAAGCTTTGACATGAAAGATTTGGACATCTTAATTACATATATTTGAAGGAGTTGAGCACTCATGGTATGGTAGATGGTCTTCCTAGAGTTTCTAGTCTTGAGGAGTTTTTTCTGGTAGGCATGTGCATTAGGAAACAACACCAAGATCCATTTCCTAAGAATTTTTCTAAGAGAGATTCTTCACCACTTGAGCTTGTGCATAGTGACTTGATGGTTTTTCCTACCCCCTCTTTCAATGGAGATAAGTATGCACTTAACTTTATTGATAATTTCTTGAGGCATACTTGGGTTTATTTTATCAAGTAAAAAGTGATGTTTTTCACACTTCAAAGTCTTCAAGGATTTGGTTGAGAAACAATCTTCTAGTTACATAAAGAACCTTCGCACTGATAATGGGGGAGTACTTGGTGATGAGTTTTCTGAATTTTTGGTAACTCAAGGCATTATTCAATAGCATTCTATTCCTCATACTCCACAATAGAATGGCTTAGTAGAAAGGAAGAATAAAACTTTGAAGGAAACGAATAATTGTATGATGCAGTCTAGAGATTTACCTCCTATCTACTTGGCAGAAGTAGTTAATTGTGCTAACTATATTCAGAATCATACACCACACAGAGCACTTGAGCATTTGACTCCAGAGGAAGCTTGGTCCAACACTAAACCAGATGTCTCATTTTTTGAGTCTTTGGGAGCCATGCTTGGGCCTTTGTGCCAAAGAAGAAACGGAAAGATTTGGATAAGAAGAGTAAACCCTTGATCTTTGTAGGGTATCGTGAGGACATGAGACATTATTATTTTAGATCATGATACACATGATGTTCTTTTTGAACACATGTTCAATTTGATGAGCGTTTCACTCCTCATGATTCTTCATCTTCTTCCATTCCTTCTTCTTCTTCATCTCATCTTGAGGATCCTTTCTTTGAAGAGATTGATGAGGAGGTTATAGATTTCATTGAGGATCCTATTCCCACTGATGTTGTCACTATGCCTAAGTGGGATCCTACTACTGATTTCTAAGGCAAAGCACCTTTCATAGAAAATCTTCCACCCACTAGGCATCATCACACACATTCTATTGGTTCTGGACTTTTGTGTCAGGTAGTTTATGAGATCCACAGTATTTTTCAAAGGCTCATGGGATACCGGAGTGGGATGATGCGATGGAAGCTAAGTATTCTTCTTTGATGAAGAATCATACTTGGGATTTGGTATCTCTTCCTAAAGGAAGAAATATGGTTAGATATAATTGGGTATATCGAGCCAAATACGCAGCTTGATGGGTCCATTGACAAGTATAAGGCTTGTCTTGTTATAAAGGTTTTTCACAAGTCGAAGGTATTGATTACTCCGAGACTTTTGCACCCTGTTGCCAAGATGGATTCAGTACGCCTTGTACTTGCTATTGTTGCATCACAGGGGTGGCCTGTATACCAGATGGATGTGAAGTGGACATGAAGAGTGCCTTATTACATGGAGATCTACAAGAGGAAATATATATGGAGTAGCGCTGGATTTGTTTAGGATTCTTCTCTTTTTTTTGGCTCCAAAGGTCTCTCTATGGTCTCAAACAAGCCCCTTAAGCTTGGTATGAGAAGATGGATTCTTTTTTCTTCTATCTACTTGGTTTTGTTTCGTTTCCATTCCAATCATAAAGTGTATCTCCAAACATGTTGGTGATATTGTGATACTTGTCTTGTATGTTGATGATCTATTACTTATTACCGACAGCTCTTCTTCCCACATTCGAGTATTTAGAGGGCTCTTTCTACATAGTTTGACATGACGGATCTTGGCTATTGCATTATTTCCTTGGTTTGTAGATTTCTCGAGGCATGTTCGAGGATTCATTTGAGTAAGCAAAAGTACACCCATAATCTTCTTAGGCACTTTGATATGGCTGATTGCAAGCCAAGTCCATCTCCTTTTCAGTTTGGGGTTACTCTTACATCTACATGTACCACACCACTTTGTGATCCTACATTGTATAGGCAGTTGGTTGGGAGTCTCACGTACTTGAACCATACTTGCCCTGATATTTCATTTGTAGTAGGGCTTGTATCTCGATTTGCACATTCTCCTCATAGTAGTCATTGGTAGGCTACTAAAAGGATTTTTTGCTATTTACAGGGCACTTCCCACTTTGGCCTACACTACACTAGGGGTTTTACTCATTTGGTTGGGTATACAGATTCAGATTGGGTAGGTTCTATTGATGATAGGCATTCTACTTATGGCTATCTTTTCTATCTTGGTTCTTCTCCAGTTGCTTAGGCATGTAAAAATCAACATGCTATTGCACTTTCATCTTCAGAGGCGAGTAGTATAGAGCAACAATTACATCGAGTTAGTAGATTCTTTGGCTTCGCCGATTATTGTGAGTTTGGATTCCCATAGGATTCATCAACTGTAATTTGGTGTGACAACCAAAGTGAAATTCACATTTCTCACAACCCAGTTGAGCACCAGTGGACCAAGCATATTGAGATACACATACACTTCATTCGGTAGCACATTCAGGATGGAGTTCTTTTCTTAGAGTACCTTTCAACTCAACAATAGGTTGCAGAAATCTTTATGAAGCCTTTTGCATCACCTCGCTACCTTGAGTTTCGTGGAATGCTTGGGGTTTCAGAAGTTGTTCTTGGGGTGGTGTTGGTGAGAAAATATTCCTTCTTCTTCTTCTCTTTCCTTATAGCAGGATTCTTTCCTTCTTTTGGTTCGAGATTTCTTCATGGATATATTGTACATGAGTACCTCATTAGGACTAGATGTCGGGACTCATACTGTGGACATGCCACTTCTATTTTGGCCCCTAGCTTCACTTGAGGGGGTGTTAGAGTAGGTATTTACCTTAGCTCATGTTCACCTAGGTACATTATTTACCTTTATTGTATTTATCCTCACCCACTTATGTGTGTGGATATTTATTTTTATTTATTTAGATATTAGGAGATATTATCTAGTTGTTAGGTATAGTTCTTTCCTTGATCTATGGTATTGACTAGTTCTTTCCTAGATCTATGGTATTGACTAGATCCTTGATGTCTAGTTCTCTCATAAATCTATGGACTTAACTATTTCTTTGATGACTAGTTCTTTCCATGATTTATGGCTTGATTTATGACCTTGAGTGGTTCTTAGATTGTTATTCCTTGCCTATATAAGCAAGGCCCATTATTTCCTTCTTTTGGTTCGAGATTTCTTCATGGATATAATGTTGAGTACCCATTAGGCCTAATGTATATGGACATGCCACTTCTATTTTTAGCTTCACTTAGGGGGTATTTGTATTTACCTTAGCTCAAAGGTTTATTTAAAGTTATCCTTCACGGGAATTGCTTTCATCTTATTGATCATGGTGTTTGATTAGCATCTATGTTCTTGGATTGGTATGATCTAGATCCTTGGTTATCATTCCTTTTAGAACCATCATGATTCAAGGAGTTTCTCTATGTTTTTGGCTTGGTATGATCGGTTATGCTTTTAGAGGAGTTTAAAGATTCAAAGTTTCACTACATTTACATCTTTCCATCGATAAGGATCAATGGACTTCATTAAGAACGACATCTCTTCTTCTTCTTCTCTCTCTTCTCTTCCTTCCCCCAACTTTCTCTCTCTTCTCAATGTTCTAATTTTGCATTGGGGTTGTAATTTTTCATATGTATTGATGTTCCTAATTTAATAATTTTCCTTTATGTTATAAAAAGGGACTTAAAAGTTTCCTAGGAAGTTTAAAAGTTTTAAGGTCATGAGGACATATGAAAACGACATTGGGGGTAGATGAAGAGTCATATATCATTCTATAAATTGTAAATCCATTCCCATTTCAAGGGGTTGGTGATCAATTTTGGAGACTCAAGAGTGAATTTTACTTAGAGAGAATAAAGGAGATAGCCATTTTCTTCCATTTCCATTTCTTCCATTTCCATGCTATGTATAATTTCTACTCAAGAATTAATCCAATGAGTTTCATGCATTTTTATGAGGATATTTTAGAAACTTTGAGTTCTCGGTCTTAACTCGTCTTGTTGCCATTTGTAGGATTTTTTCTTCTTAACTCTAATGTGTGTGTAAAATTTCCAATTAATGGGTGTAGGACTCTAATTTTTCTATTCATGACATTAACCCCCTCTTCTCTTTTTCTCACTCCCTTTCCCACTCTCTTGACAAATTCCTCTATAGCAAGAAGTTGCTAGCTTTGCCGAGGTCAGTGGAGTGCCCCTGTTGGATCCTTGACCAAAGGACACTAGGAAAATACACCTTTACTCATGCATGCATATTGACAACCTCACTTGTTACATAGAGGGAATTAGATTCCCATAGCATTGGAAATAAATCCACAAGTTTGTCCATTTGAAATTTTTCTTGCCTATAGTTACCTATCAAAATTTATTAAAAATTCTATTTTTGCCATTAATGGACCATTTTAAATGTTTGCACAAAAATTTAAATGCCTTTATCTAAAAAAATTCGATGTTACAAACCCGAGGTGAGATTTGAAATAGAGACCTTTCTCAAAACAATAATAATTATTAACCAATACACCTACACACTCCTACATTAAACTCATTGGAAAAAATTCCTTTTGAGGTATAAAAAATAAATGATTTAAAACAAATTATAACATTTCCGCTATTAAATATTTTTGAGTATTGTATATTATGGTTTGAAACTTATCTTTGAAGAAAATTCTTATGAAGATTGCTGAAGTTGCAAGAATTATTTTGTGTCCGCATTACATAGGACATGGCCATGTTGGAGAGATATGCAATATGAAATGTATTTTAGAGTGCCACACATGTAAGGAGGAAGCCTACACTTTCCCAAACGCTAATACATAGGCTTAAAAATAGCTCACATCTTTCGACAATAGAAACCACGTGAAAGAAGATCCATGAGGAAGAGAAACAATCCACCGAGAGGTGAATCAGGTCTATTCCTGTTTGAGTGGAGAGCCCACACTGCAAGCAAATGATGAGATGTATTCCACCATGTAAAATTGTTATAAAACCATGCAAGAGAAAATAACACGCATGCAAATTAATGTTTCTACTTTGCAAGAATAGAAGCTACTAGATAAAAATATGAAGAAAATGAAGAAGCGATAACATTTTTTCCCATAAAAACCAATATTTTAAAATATTAACATAACACAAATGACATTCTCATTACGGACCATCGTTTTGATACGATATAGAGATGTCTCCAAGATTGAGAAACCATAAATAAAGAATGTATGAAACTTGAACAAAGAAAAAATAATTTGAACAAGAGGTTGTGCAAGAGAAATTTGTAAAATAATGCAACATGTTTGTAGTCCGAATTAATAGAGAAGCTCACAAAGTGATGTGTACAAATAGGAGAGAAAATGTAACTCAATAGTGGTCAAGGTTCTTAAAATAGGAATGTGACTCCCATACCTAGATTAGTAGATCAAGTAACTCCCAATAGTCTACTCATGACAATCAGATGGTCAAATGTAACTCCCATTTGACTATGACACCTAAGAAAGCTAGCTCCACAAGTGTAGGAATAATTCATGTGTAGGAAATGTTATCCAAATAACTCTTCCAACTATTTGAATGAATTTTACTCTCACTCTAGCTCTGATGCTTCACATTTCAGGTTATGTGCATGTAGGATTTCTCATATGTCACTTTTCATATGTTGTAGTCCTTCCACGTGCCCCCATGCCATGCAATTCTTTCACATGCCCTTTACGAGACGCCTTTCAAATTAGCTAAGTTACGGGTCTTCCTATCACGCAACCTCTTTTCTTTCTACCATCGCATGCCCTTCCTCGGTTGGATATCTGGACCCTATTTGCATACTTGTCTTTCAAAGTATGTATTCTTTTTGTGCAATGCACACACCTATGCGTGCACATTCTCTCTACTTTCCTCTCACATGCTTGCATCTTGCTTTGTGTATCACTTCCTTTCTGAAATCTATCTGCATGCCCTCGCACGCCTTCTTGTTTCTTCCTTTACTTTCTACTCCACTTCCATTTCCCCTTTTTTGAGCCTTCCTCCCACGTGCTCACTTTCTTCCCTTCTTCCTATGCGGGCACCTTATTTTTGTCCCCTGTGCCTCCCCAAAGCTAAAGAACTTATTTTTCACTCGATACTGAATCAACTAAGTATAAAAAGGCCAGCGGAAGTCTCCACGTGTCTCTTCAATGTACTTTTGGTATGATGCCTAAAAGTTAGGTCCCCAAATGAGTGTAGGCTCTCCACGTGTCTAGATCCCTAGAAAGTTACACCAGCCATTGAAAAGTCTAAGAGCCAGTGGAAGCCTCCACATGCCTCATCAACGTAACTTCAAAATGCACAACAAAAGTGCGGTCCAAAAATGATTGTAGGATCTCCACGTGATTAGGGCCCAAGAAATTTGCACCAGCCATTGAAAATTCTAAGGGCAGTGGAAGCCTCGATGTTTTAGCTCAACGCAACTCCAAAGGAAAAATCCAAAGGCATGTCCCGAATGAGCGCGAGCTCTCCATGTGTTTGGGGCTCGAGAAATTTACACATCGCCATTGAAAATTCTAAGAGCTAGCGGAAGCCTCCATGTGCCTCATCAGCATATCTTCAAAAGGCACAACAAAAGTAGGGTCCCCAAATGAGCGCATCTCTCCACGTGTCTATGGCCTAAGAAAGTTACACCGGCCATTGAAAATTCTAAGAGCTAGTGGAAGCCTCCATGTGTCAGCTCAGTGCAACTTCAAAGGAAAAATACAAAGGCAGGTCCCCAAATGAGCGCAAGCCTCCATGTGTCTAGGGTCCAACATAGTTGCTCCTAAATAGATAGAAGTTACTTAGCCAAAACACAAAGGAAAGAAAAATAGGCTTGCGAGACGATACCAAGTGTCGTCATGTCGCATTCAAGACCCTAAGGGAAAAAAATCTAAAGAATGTGGGGCTTCCATGTGGATCTTGTATGGATAGACTCCAAACCCAAAGAAGTTTGGAGATGATCATAAATTTTGACTAGAAACTCAAATTTGAGCAAGAGAGGACTTTTTGGAAATATCTCGATGTCTACTACTCAACTACAGGATGTTATACTTCTCACCTACCACCATAATGAAGTATGGGCTTCCTTTCTTTCCCAACAAGGAACAACACATGAAGGCATGTGTTTTTGTAGTGGAACCCATCATGGTTAAGGCAAGTGAATTCAATGCTCTTTTGGGGTGGTTGAGGTAGGTTTCAATTTCTTCTCTCCTTTCCCTCTCATATTCTAGATATATATTATAAGGAGGCCATCTTTTCATAAGTTAGTCATGTTTTATCTCTGCCCCCTCTCACTTTCTTCCCTTCTAGGGTTGATGTGGAGCTTAAGTCTCCTCTCTTTTCTTTGTAATGGAAATTTCTTACCTCTTGCCCACTAATGATGTACTTGTGAATTCATGGAGCAATAAAACTTGGTTTGTGATGAATTTTGTCCATCCTTTACTTATTTTATCATCTCTTCTTGCCTCTCACCATTGCATGGTATACTCTGCATATCTCTGATGTCTATTGTAGGTTTTGGGAGCTGTGTTTAATGGGTTTGAAGTGGTTTTACGTGTGAATTTTATCTTTTGTGCTGTGATGCATCTTGTCCATCTTCTCCATTGCTCACCTCTCTCCATTTAGGAAGTTGGATTTGTGATCGGGAAACTTCCTTTTCTAGTGTATCACTACTTTAGTGTGGGCTCTATTTTCATGCATTTCTCTCTCTCCCTGGTCCCTTGGAAAGTTATATTAGGATTAGATAGTTTTCCTGCACTAGAGTAGATTGTGGCAGGTAGTTTAGGAACAAAACCAACCTTCTCGGAGGATCATCTGAAGCCCACAAGTCCCTAATCTTGAGATATTTTCCAATGTTATGCAATCACACTAAGAGTCTCAACCCATCGAGTTGCATACATTCATGGGTGCTTTGATTCTACACTAACAATTTTGGCATGCCCGGTGGGACTCTAAGGTTATATTTTTCTCATCTTTCCAAGGTGTCTCATTATCAAACAAAAATCTTAAGCCACCATGTGACCACACAATAGTTTTGGCATGCCCGGTGGGACAGGTTTGAAGCACCTTACCACTTCATTTCATCAAGTTGATGTGTTCTTGGTGAGATTCAACCTTTAGAGGCACACATGCAAAACACATCTGATGACTCCATCTGGTTAACAACCCATTCTCTAAGTTGCATACTTTCCTTCCATCCATTTCCACCCATTCTTCTTTCCACATCTTTCATCTTTTGCCATTAAAATCGTGTAATCATGACTTCATTCCCATCTTGGAATTCACACTGTAGAAACAACAACATGTAGTAAACCTCCGATGTATTTCTCATCTCCTCCAAATCAGCATTATGATCAGATTCACAAACATCATGCTTACCCATATGAGTAGTGTCAAAACCATTTTGGCTATGGATCTTATCAAGAGCAAGGGTACGCATATGATGATAAAAGCTATATCTGAGATTCTTGACCTGCTTTGGAGAATATTTAAAGAATAGAGGCTAACATGGTTCAATCTTGGGCTACAAAAAAATGAAGGCATTCAAAATTTGTTGGAAGGAATCTTGTCCATGGGAGGGCCCTTTTCCAAGACACTATAGCCCATAGGAGAAGCTTGAATTCATGGTTGAAATGTTGCCTCAACTTGCATAGTGGACCGAGGAAATAGAGGTCTATGAGCTTGGTTCCAAACAAACTTGTCAATGGGTAAGTCCACTACCTCATAGCTTTTATTTTCCTCTTTCTAAATCAGTATAATCACAGTAGTGTCATGAGTCTAGCTTCTCACTTGCTGCCCCAAGTGTTGATTTCCCTTCTCCATCTTCTAGTCTCCCATCCCATCTCAATTGTTTTTGCCTTTTCCCTTCCAAATCACAGTCCCCTCTACAAGAGCCAAAAGAAATACCTTCCCCACCCACCACTCCTCCTAATTTATCGATTCCATGTTGGGAAGAGACTCAAAAATCCAGTCAAGGAGAAAACAAGAAGGAGAGCTAAATAAAGAAGAAAGGATTAGAAGCTTGGTGAGCTTGGCTCTTAGATTCGGGATTGATAAAATCCCCTTGATGGTGAAACCCATGGAGGAGGCTGAGGTCAAGCCACGAGTGATGGAATATTCAGTGTAGCACAAGCGAGGGAAGAAGAAGCTACTCCAAATCCAAAAGAGGAGGAGTGCATTCTAGTTGTGGAGGAGAACCATATAGTTCCAGAGGTTTCAAGTACAGAACAGGCCACATAAGAACCTTCAGTTCTTCCTCCCACTTCATCCCCTTTGAGCTCTAATGTCGAAGAAGAGTTTGAGCTTTCAAACTTCATGTTTGAGGATGAGGGGAACCATGGTGATCAAGTTATAGATCAGGAGGACACTATGGAGGAGGTCGAGCACATGCAGTAGGAAAACAAGGAGGCAGATTATCTATCTGACTTGGAGGATTGATTTGGTGGAGATGAGACCTGGATATCACATCATTTAATCCTCCCTCATCTACCTTCTAAGCACATGATCCTACTATCTTGAAGGAGGGAATTCAAGTGTGGCAACCTGTATTTCATAGCGCCCCTTTGGAACCAAGGTTAGAGGATCCTAATCTTCCACGTTCTTCTCATGTGGAGGAAGGAAAAGAACACGAAGACACCATCTCTTCCACATCATTCACCTAGGAAGGTCCACAGGAAGACTCCATTATTGGAGTTAAATTTCAGAACAATGGGCACATCCATCGGATTAGACCTTTCCCAATTAGGTACTTGGCTTCATTAGAGCCAAAAGAGGAGTTTCCACTAGTCATGATCACTCTTGAGCATGAGGATGAGTTTCAAAGTACCAAGAATCAGCTGTAATGCCTCATTAATCCAAATAAAGAGAAACTAAAAGAGGTATTTGTCTTGTTTCTATTTTATACCTTGATGATTTGGGTGGAGGATTAGCCTCTTGTAATTTTTTCACTCATAATAAAATCCATGTTCAGTTCCAAATCATATACATGGCTGCCTATTTTAAGAAAGGAAGCTACTTCTCCCTGCCAGTTGCAAGATTTGTTTGAGTTCCCTTTGCTTCCAGTTAGCGTAGAGTAGGTAGGTTTTCTTTCAACAAAAGAAGTGCTCATGCACACCCTGTATGTCTTACTTAAGGCATGTATGTTTTCATCTTTTGTACATAGCTTTTGTTCATATTGCTTCAGTTAGTGCAGTGCATCATACCCTTCAGTTGTTGTAGCAAGAACCTCATATTTGCATGTGATCAGTTGCTAATTTCAAAAGAAAGCAAATGTAGAGCAACTAAAATTAGGTTTTGAGACAGTCCATTTCCAGAATAGGTGAAGTCCCAGGTCATGACAATTTTCTACTCTCAGAAATCTCATCTTCAATATTTTCTTATGAAAATTGAGAGTGCGGACAATAGGGCAAGCTCAGGATCACCAAGTGCAAGCAGTCGGGTTCAAGTTTCAAGAACAAGATCAATATCAAGCTATCATTCATGAATCCATGCCTAATGGACACCCCTAAGGCCACTGATCTCTTCATATAACAAGCAGATGGCCCTAAAATTCACCAAATTATTATCCAAATAACTCTCCCACTACTTGAATTAATTTTACTCTCACTGGCTCGATGCTTCACATTTTAGGTTGCATGCCCATATACTTTCTCATCTAGCACTTTGCATAGGCTTTATTTCTTCCACACGCTCCCCACACCATGTAATTATTCGATGCACCCTTTTAAAGATGCCTTCCAAATTAGCTAAGTTCGGGTCTTCTGTTATGCACCCTCTTTTATTTATGCCATAGTGTGCTATTCCTCAATTGGATATCCATGCCCTTCTTCCATAATTTTCATTCACAAGTACGCGTTCTTTTCTACTGGCGCACACACCTACACGTGCAAATTTTATCTACTTTCCTCTCATGCACTTGCATCTTACCATGTTCCTGGCTTCATTGTTGCAATCCATCTACGCACCCTCACACACCTTCTTGTTTCTTCCTTTTCTTTCTGCTCCACTTCCATTTCCCTTTTTGGCACCTTCCTCCCATGCGCTCACTTTCTTCCCTTCTTCCTACACACCCACCTTTTTTTTCTATCCCTTCGTGCACCCTCCTCGAAGCTAAAGTTCTTATTTGTTCACTCAAGACCTGAATAAACTAAATATAAAAAGGCTAGTGGAAGTCTCCACGTGTCTCTTCAACACATATTCAGCATGATGCTTAAAAGGTAGGTCCCTAAATGCACAAAGGCTCTCCACGTGTCTAGGGACTAATAAAGTTACACCGGTCATTAAAAATTGTAAGAGCCAGTGGAATCCTCCACATGCCGCATCAGCGTAACTTCAAAAGGCGCAAAAAAATGGGGTCCCTAAATGAGTGTAGGCTCTCTACATGTCTAGGGCCCAAGAAATTTGCATCGGCCGTGGAAAAGTATAAGAGCCAACGAAAACCTCCACATGTTAGTTCAGCGCAACTTCAAAGGCAATATCTAAAGGTAGGTTCCCAAATGATCGCAAGATCTCCACATGTCTAGGGCCCAAGAAAGTTACACTAGCCATTGAAAATTATAAGAGAGCGGGTGGAAGCCTCCACGTGGCTCATTAGCGCAACAAAATCGGAGTCCCCAAACGAGCGCGGGCTCTCCACATTTCTAGGGCCCAAGAAAGTTGCACCTTTGAATGTTGAAAATTCTAAGAGCCAACGGAAGCCTCCACGTGTCACTCAATGGAACTTCAAAGGAAAAATCTAAAGGAAGGTCCCCAAATGAGCGCAGGCCCTCCACGTGTCTAAGGTCCAACATAGTTTCTCCTAAATAGGAAGAACAAAATTAGCCATAACACAAAGGAAAGTAGAGAAGGATCATGGATGATGCCAAGTGTTAGCATGTCGCACTCCTAGGACCCTAAAAGGCAGAAAAATCTTAAGAATGTGCGGGGCTTCCACATGGATCTTACACGGATAGACTCCAAACCCAAAGCAAGTTTGGAGATGATCATAAATTTTGACTGGAAGCTCAGATTTGAGAAAGAGATGACTTTTTGGAAAGCTCTCGATGTCTTTACTCTACTTCAAGGCTATTAGAATTATCATCTATCATCATAATGAAGTATGGGCTTCCTTTCTTTCCCACCAATGAACAACACATGGAGGCATGGGTTTTTGCAGTGGAACCCATCATGGTTGAGGTAGGAAAATTCAATTCAATTTTGAGGTGTTTGAGGCATGTGAATTCAATGCTCTTTTGGGGTGGTTGAGGTATGTTTCGATTTCTCCTCTCCTTTTCTCTCTCATATTCTAGATATATATTGTAAGAGGGGCATTTTTTGAAGTTGGTCATTTTTTTCTCTCCTCCCCCTCTCTTTCTTCCCTTCTAGGGTTGAATGTGGAGCTTAAGCCTCCTCTCTTTTCTTTGTAATGGCATTTTCTTTCCTCTTTCCCACTGATGATGTATTGTGTGAATTCAAGGAGCATTAAAATATTTTTGTGATGCATTTTTTGCATCCTTTGCTTATTTTATCATCTCTTCTTGCCTCTCACCATTAGGGGAATCTGTGCATATCTCTGATGTCTATTGTAGGTTTTGGGAGCTATGTTTAATGGGTTGAAGTGGTGTTCTTTGTGAAATTTATCTTTGGTCTGTGATGCATCTTGTCCATCCTCTCCATTTCTCACTCTCTCCATTTAGGGTAGTTGGATTTGTGATCAACAACTTCCTTTTCTGGTGTATCACCGCTTTAGTGTAGGCTCTATTTTCATGCATTTCTCTCTCTCCCTGGTCCCTTGGAAAGTTAGATTAGGATTAGATAGTTTTCCTACATTAGAGTAGATTGTGGTAGGTAGTTTAGGAGCAGGAACTAGCCTTCTCTGGAGGATCATCTCAAGCCCACAAGTCCCACAACTTGAGAGATGGTCTAGTGTTATGCAATCAAATTGAGAGTCTCAACCCATCAAGTTCTGAGACATTCGGGGTGTTATGATTTTGCACTAACAGGAAAATACCCCAAGGAAATAAAGAAGAACAATAATATGCTATACTAACAAATCACGAAGATGAAAATAACCATGGCCAATAAAAGCTGTTGTGACATAGTGTTGAGACTATCCCTAACTTGAATAATAGAATATACGTATAAAATAGAACAAATAATACTCCTCAATTTAACATATTTAAACAGACAAGTGGTCAAGTAAAACATTTCTCATAGGATGTAGCCAAATTTAAAAGCATGGTCTAAGATGCAAATAGATCAATGATCAAACTCATGAAGGTTTAAAATAAACAACTTTATTTTTATCAGATAGGAAAAAAAGTGTTTAGATGGTACTTGTTCTATGTCATTGGAATGCATGAGTTGTAAGCTATTATACTATCTTAGTATGTAGGAACAAACAAAAGATATATAAAATATTCAATGAATAACCAAGGAAGCATTACTCTCAAATTGCAAAATGTAGTACATAATTGTAATGTTGAGTAGGAGTGAAGACATCATAACTATCACCGATTGTTGAATCAAAATATCAAAAATTGTGTAAATGTGTTATGTGTAAAAACACAAGAAGACCCATAAAGGAAAACCAAGGCCATGAAAAAGAAAATAAAAATTCCTCAAGTGAGTCTACAATATGCCACATAAAGGACCTACTAACCAATTTGAGAAAAGTGTGTACAAGGAGACATATACATGAAGGTAGAAAAGTCCAAAAGAACAATCCCTCCATGATAAACCTACACACAAATGTAGAAAAGGATGAAAAACAAACCCCCATGAAAATTTATAGACTAGTGTGAGTAAAATATTCATCCCAAAGAATTCACTATGAATTTTTGTGAAGAACTAAAAAGTGCCCCCCTTTGAAAAATTAGGTAACACCTAAACCCTATGTGTGAAACACTATGATTTACTGATATAAGAATTTAAATTTTCTAAAAAATACAATCATGATACAAAATAAAACATTTTGAATCCATTCTTTGTGAAGAGCACAAAAATGCACTTAGAAAAACAAGTCATTTTTTTGCATGAATGAAACGTTATCACCTTTGGTCAAAGTTCCAAAAATTAGGAATTGTACAATTAAATATGGAAAAAAACTACAAATTTTGGAAAAATGCATTATTAAATGTGTAAATGGATGCCACCACTATGTAAATTCTAAAAAAGTAGGTAGGTTCTAGAAAATCACTCTCCCTAGCTTCTTGGATCAAAAGTTATGAGTTTAAGAGTGAAAATAGTTTTAAAAAGACCCAATAACTAATTAGGGTCACAAGATCCTTGATAGTCCATTTTTATGATCTTAAACTATTTAGAAAGCTCTCAAAATGAAGAATAAAAAATATAACTTCAATCTTTGTTTTACAAAATAAATGCAAAAATTTTTTTGTGGAAGAGCCTACTTGTCCTAGCTCTTCAAAAACTTGAAATTGAAATTATTTGCAAATGAGCTAACGATATTCGATTAAGTTGAAAGAAAAATAAAAATGAATTTCTTTGGCACTCTAAACCCAATAAGAATAAAAATTCAAATCAAAACTAATAAAAAAGACTACTCTTCTCTAAACTAGCTCTCCTTCACATGGTTTTATAGAAAAGAAGAAAACCGAATTAAAGGAAAAAATATCATACAATATGAGAGATGTTGTCGAGAAACCTTCGATACAATGCAATAAACAAGGACTACTAAAGGAAACTTTGCAATGAAACACACTATCTACAAACATGTACTCAAAAAGATGTTTCACGAATAACATAAATACATTAAAGCTAACAAAGGAATGTACAATATAGAAATCAACATTTAGTAAACTATTGCACAATAATACTAAGGATTAAGGATTAATCATTGGTTATCCAAAATGACAACATTCTACTAACTCAACTATATTTCCGCATAAAATATAAAAAAACTTTATTAGATAAGAAGCACAAGGGTGAGTGGGATATTTATTATTGGTGGAGTTTAAGGAAGAAATTTTGAATAAGTACACCTAACTTCACTGACTCTTTTCACATGTATTAGGATTACTGCTACATTATTTTTTCATATTATCAATGTACACACAATGCATCTCACCAAAATAATTTAATTACCTAAGGTCGACTTCACATCATGTAATATCCATTTTGGGACTGAAAATGGAGAAAAGGGGTTAACCGGTTATCCCAAACACATCCGATCTTAAAACACCTTTAATTATTCACACAAAAAATTGATAATAACTGAAAACCAATCTAACATCAACAATCTTCAATGGAAGAAAAGTGTCTAAGGAATTTAAGTCCACTTTTCACTATGCAAATCAATGAAGAATGCCACGAAACAATTAATCTAGCCACGACAATATTTATAAATCATAAATACATCAAAAGATTGAAGGAATATCTGATTTCATAGACGAAATTAATTATTTAGAATAACAACAGACTAGGCAAAAATTTGGGCTAGGAAAATAATAAACCTTTTCCAAAACTCACCAAAATGGAGATTTCGTCCTTATAAAATATGCCGAATCAGAATATGAAAACCAATTCACAACTTGTGTCCTGAAGACACCCAAATACCATCAAACCCTAGTTGCTCCAACTAGGAATGGCTCTAAAATGCATGCAAATGTTTGTAGGTGTCTTCTTTGATCATTCACTATCCAAATCTGCAAAAAGGTCTTCAATATGACTTTGCTTCAACCAAGGATAGAGGGTTTTCATCCTCCAACCAACCACAAGAAGGGTTTTCGTCTTTCTTGGAATCCCACACACTTGAATTTCTGCCCAAGAGTGGAAAGACAAAGATTAAATATCCCAAAGGTCCAAATTAGATAAAATTCCCTAAAAATAGATGTCTCCAAATGAAGTCCTTACTCTCCTTTTATATCTTATCTTTAGCATTAAGGCCCAAAAGGAAAAGGTCGACCCATATAAAGCTATTTTAATCTTTTAATTGGCTTCTTAAATGCACTAAATTGGGATGACCTCCATAGAATGAAAAAGTAAAAAAATAAAAACATAAATATGAATGAAGAAAATTGAAATATGATCCACGATCTTCCCTTGCTCATCCATTGCTTGCCTTCAAAAAGAGGAAAGGCAAGGAATCCTTTATTTTGGATTAATTCGAAAAATAAAGGGACATTACAATCCTCCCTTCCTGAAATTGCTTTCCCTCAAGCAATTGTAAGTACTTGGATCCCAAATGAATCTCAACTGCTTCTTCTTTGATGTACCTACACAAGAAGCAAACATATAAAAGAAAACAAGAGTGTTTAACAACAATTTTAAATTCCCTTATCACGCCTTAAGGAGCGATAGCTATCTCTCTTCTATTGCTTGAACCACCTCTTACTTTCCATTCAAATGATGAATTCTCAACACTTTAGTAATGTTGTCCCAAAAAAAATGTAATCATGTGTTTTTATATCAAAAATAAGAATGTTCAAGTGTGAAAATAACACATCATAATATGGTTATGTTCCTCACTTTAGTTGAGATCTTATTCCATCAACATTCCATGACATAATTCTCTTCAAACTTGGAAACACACTTCTGCTCATGGATTTTAATGGAAGCCCCAAATATGATTTTACAAACTCGACACTATGACCATGGCATAACAATTATGAAACTGAAATCTCACGAAGAAAAGCAACTCCATAAGTAAAGTAGGAATTTAAATTTGGTTTGTATATGCTGAAAAATTAGGAGAACATACCTATAATTAAAATCAGTAGTTATCTTGGCCTTAAACTTGAGAAATTCAACCTTTTAGCATTCCCATGAATTTTGATTTCATCATTTTCAAGTGGAACTCAAACTCCATGTGAATTTTGAGGGAAAGTTCCTCTAAAATTTGGAGTTCTTGATACCCACAAACATTGTGCGACTCCATGGAAATGAAAACAAGGTAGTCAAAATAAAATCCATACCTCATCATGGGGTCATAAAACTGAAAAATAGAACCATCATTATCCTCTTTGGTGGCCATGTGAATAAATACAAGTTTATCATAATTTCTTCCTTTTTCTTTCTCATGGAATTTTGGGTTAACAATTCATAGAGAAAAAAATCAGAATTCCCCACAAGGTTATGTTTCCTTAAACATGTCATGATATCATTATCTTTCATCAAAATCCTTCCATTCCATAAGTAAAGAGAAAAATTGAAATCTTTACCTTTACCATTTTTGTTTCTCATGAAATAGCTCGGTTGATCAGCCCATGTGGCATCATGAACAACCTACACTATCATCTTCTTCACCCTTGATTTGGAAGCCAAATAGACTCCATTTTGTAGTGAATGATCCCATCCATTATTTCAAACATTCCATTCCCAATTTCTTCCAAAACAACATTAGAAAAATTATGCTTAGCTATAATTAAAGGCTCTTAATCAATTGTTTTCTTAGATAAGGAGAAAAAATGTGATTCAGTGGGCAAGTATATTCTACCAAATAATTAACTTGAGGTGTGTCCAAAACCATACCTTGTAATGTAACCTTCTTACCCTTGTCAAAGAAGCTTATTTCACACCATGATAATTAAAGGTGAGCTCTCCCAATGATAGAAACCATTAGACCCCAAACAAGCTATTCATATCAACTATGTTAATGAAATAAAAATCAACACATACCTCATATTTTACCAGTGTAACATGGAGTTTGAAACATTTCGTTGTGCATGACATAGAGTAACCATTTGTTGTCTTGACTTTGAAGCCTTGTCCATGGAGGGTAGAATACTTCATAACCTTGTTAGCATACATAATGATTTCAAAACAATCCTCTATCCAAATTTCTTCTAACCATGTGCATGAGTAACAATACCAAATAATTTTTTTAAATACATGAGGTTAATTAGAATTAAAATATTTATGCCCACATAACCTTGGAATGGAAGGTCTAAGTGCCACCGGTTATCCCAAAAGTTCTTCATATTGATTTTAACATGTTGCTTAAGGAAAGAAACATATTGTAGTGACATAGGGAAAGTTAACAAACATGAAATCTGATCATACCTTGAGTTGCCCTCCACATGTCCACCTTCCCATGTCAGATGAGGAGTGATCGAAACATCCTCAATACTCCCAATATAATGACTCGAGAATTTCGAGTTGGAATCAACCTTATTCTTCTCCTCGATTCAAAAACTGAAGCTCTTTCTACCTTGGTTTCAACAATATATTGATGGTGTTTGCATGGGGTATCTTCACAAGTCTTACCGTAGTTATGAACACCATCAATATGAATTTTATTGTCTAGTGTTCTGAAAATTCCTAAGTGAACTAAAAGCAATTGTATTCATCTAAAAAAGAATCTTCTTCATCCACATGACCCTCAATAAGGTCTGTAATGCCCGCTAAATGACCACTCGAGACCCAAGAATAACCTAGGTTTAGATAGAAATATTATGGATTTTTTTTTATGTTTTTGAAAAGTGTGACCACTACCGGGCTTTAAGAAACAATTTCTACAACAAATAGCCAAAGTACATTATAATTTAATAAATGAAATTTTCTGTTGTAACATACATTGGATCCATATTACAAATTTAATGAGTATAATTAATCCAATTATAGCTAAATTTCTATTAGGAGTTAACTTAATAAGTAATTAAATTAACATTATAGTTAAGTATTCCCAAATTAATTTTGGAGGGTCAAAGGGGCCAAAGAAATTAAATACCTTGGGTATTTAATTCCACAGTCTAAAAATAAACAAGGTTCCTATTTGCATGGGATAGGAGAACATTCCCTTATCCCTAATGTAACTCTTAAAAGGTCAACCCATGCTTTAAAATTAAACATTTAAGTTAAAAGGGGTAATTTCCCACTTACCCGCTCTCGGACTCATCTTTTCACTTCAACCTGATATTTCAATTATTAACACACTTAAAGATTCTTGAAAACATTTCCATTAGATAGGAAATTTCTTCCCCTTTCCAAAGATATAAAAAAGTCCTCCTAACTCCTCTTATTTCTTAAGTTATAGGTGGCGAGAGCTGGGAGGAAAATTTTACTTAAAGGAGGGCCTAGGGGACAAAATTTCCCAAAGGAGGGCCAGGGGGCCCCAGGAAGAAAAATTTCCCAAAGGCGAGCTAGCGGGCCCAGGGAAGAAAAATTTCCCAAGCTGCAAGGGACATGTGGCACATTTTTAAGCCAATGGAGAAAGGCGGGTCATCGGAGGTAATTTGTATTTTAACTCTTTATGTTTGAAAGGGAAATTTTTTTCAAAACTCCCATTCCTCCTTGGTGCCTAGGGATGCCACGTGTCCTTCCCAAAATCCCATGTGGGGGAGTGGACTGTTAGGGAAAACTAAAAAATATTGGCTTTTGTGTTAAAAAGTGCGAAGGCTAAAAATAACCCACACCTCTGCCGATGCCAAACGAAGCCACATGTCAATCCAACAGTGACCTACAGAAAGGTGGGCCGACGGGGAAACTTAGGAACTTTTTCAAATATTTTTCCGAAGGCGATAAGGTTTAAAATGATCTGTGGCTCCACCGACGCCTAAATATGCCACGTGTCAGACCCACAGTGATAGGCGGGGAAGCAGACCGGCGGGGAGACTTAAGATTTTTTTCCCTTTTCTTAAAAAGGTGAAATTTGAAGGTGCGGGCCCGTGAAGGAATTTTCTCCCAAAAGTGAATTGGCGGGGCTGCGAGAGGAATTTGTGAATTTTTTCTTTTGCATAAAAAAATGCCCTTTGTAATTTTCGGGCCCGCGAGTCCGAATTACAAAAAACTTCCATTTTTCTTTTTTTTTTAAAACTTCAGCAAAGTAAAAACTTAAAAGGCCACATCTTACAACTAGAATCTATGATTTAGGCAAATGATGAATTTTTGTAAAGGGATTGAACTCCTCTTTACATAGGAACCATCAAAATTCATTTTTGACAAACTTAAGTGGGTGAATTTGACAAAAACGTCTTTCCTACCATTAAAACATGAATTAAACTTATTAACTTAAAAGAATTAATTCAATCCACCATTCTTTCTTCTTCAACATGCCAAACCAACATGGAGGATTGCACTTGAAAGATTTTGATGAATTTTGCAGGGTTTAATTCATGGATTGAGTTTCAAAACAAGTTTCCCCCTTTTTACTGCAAAACATTTGAGTTTTGGTCTAAGTATATTTAATTGAAGTCTAATAAATTTTCTTGAGAAATTTAACTATTTGAAAAGTGTTTTGATCTTCCTTAGCTTACATTATTATTTCAATTTGTCTTTCAAGTTGTAGAGTACTCTGTAAATTTTTCTGATGAATAATTTGTAGTATTACAGTGAATCAAAATTGAAATCATACTTAAACCCGAATGGATCAAATTTTCATTATCATCCTCTAAATATTTAAATTCATTCAAATTGGATTTACAAAATTTAACTTTACTTCAATTAATATGTAAAAACCCAAAATTTACATCTACTTTCAAATCATGCATTCAAATGAAAAGAGAAATATAATATTTCTTCATACGTATTTCCTTTTCAATTTTCAAACAAATATTTCATGATATATTTCAAACATAGATTTCAAATGAAAACCACACCATTAGTGGTAATTAAAGCAACTTCTATTGAACTCCAATAATTCTTTTACAACTTCATTTTTCATTCATCAAATACAACTTATAGAATATACATCTTTCACATTTGAATGTAGATTCCATTTCCAACAAAGAGAAATTTCCACCACAAATAATATTACAATGCCATCCATTGAAATGGGAAATTTTTGCAACAAGGAAACCCCAAGGTACAACGGAATATATCTTCCTCCTTAGATACGGAAACAACAAGTAGATCCACCATATAGATTTTGATCACAACAAAAAAAAAGGTGTGGAAATGTTCTCCACCAAACCAAGAATTCCAATGAAGAGGAGAATTCATCTCTCCGCATTGGCTCCCGAGCCCCAACCTCAAAGGAATAAGAAATGTATTTCAACTCATGGCAATAAACGAGGCTTCCACAACACAATTTTTTTACATATAAAATACAATCCATTACATACTACGGTTTCCAACCACAAGAAGAACAAAAAACAATACTCAGGCTTCATCATGCACAAGCCAAAGGAGAAAGACCTATGGGGGAAGCTTCTTATACCTCCCAATGGGGAAATGGGTGTCCACCTTAAGATAAACCCACCAATATATATATATATATATATATATATATATATATATATATATATATATAATTTCAAAACCCTTACATGCCCCCTATACCTCCCTACACTTATGCCTTATGGCACCCCATAATGAGTAAATAAATGTAAGCTATTTCTTTTATAATGTGGAACCAAATCCCAAACTCCCTCCACAATAACAATTCAACCTCCCCAAAAATCTTATTTCTCCACAAAGAGATCCCCATAGTCTTCTCCTACACCAAACCTAAGAAATCTAACCAACTAGCCAACCACATGTACCAAAATATTCAAAGCATTAACATATGCATAAATAAAATAAGAACATTGTAAATAGCCAAGCTCCTACCTCTCCATGGTAGAGTTTGCTCCAAAAGTTCAACAAGAAACTTTTTCCCAATCCAAACAGTCCAAAAGCTCCATAAATCCAAAATCATTCAACAAAAATCTCTCTCTTTCCAATTACAGAGCTCAAAACTAAAAGAAGTAGTCAAAATGAAATAACAAAAAAATGAACCACCTAAAGTAACCCCAAAGTATAAAAAGAAATTTGAATAAATAGAGAAGGGATAGAGGAGGATGAGGTGGATCCATGTAGGATGCCACATCACAAATCCTTAACTCCACTCCACAAGTCAACTACAAACACCAAAGCACAATAAAAAGGTGGGAGAATAAATGACGTTTTACTTACACACACAACCCGAGTCCAAACCCCAAGGACCAAAATTAATTTTATGCAAGAAGGTACGATAAAAAATTACAACTTGTCTTCTCAAAAATACATAATAAGGCCTAATTTTTACTCCCCAACCCATAGGAAGGGTTGGTGTAACAATTTAAGAGGTGTGGGACATGTTTAACTTGTCCTACAAGCCTTCAAAATCAGCCCCTAAGGACAGATCCGAATTTCAAAAGAAAGGTGGAGTGTTTCACACTCAAAGTTACTTACACATCACTATCAACACATAATCCAAGAGCCATCAACGCTAATAAATGCATTCTTTTGACCCATTTAATTAACTTAGCAACATGATTACTCAATAATCTAGAAACAAAAAAACAAATAATAAAGGGGAAAATACATCACTCAAATCCACATACTAAAATTTAACAAAGGAACTAGATAAAATAATACACATAACCCCTTGGTCACATTCGAAGGCAATCCCCCCCATGGGAACCCCTAATAACAATTCAAATACACACACAAATACACGTTGCCATGGAGACCCTTGTTGAATTCATCTAGAATTCCAATGTGGTTGGTCTCCAATCCCCCAATGTTTGTTGTGACATGTTTACTTGCAAAACATAAATACTTCCTTCGGCCTCGTGGCCACATCAAAACATCCAAAATAAATATAAAATATAACTCCAAATCATCTATATTTATATGAATCAAAACATCATCCAAGAAAGCAACAATCTCCTTTACAATTCCATCCATAATCATATGATCACAAGATTAGTTCCATTTTCTAGGTTTACTCGATATGACAAAATATCACATGTAAAAAAAACACATATATATCTAACCATGACAAACAGTGTATCAACATCAATATAAAATGTGTCTAATAATCCACATGTATCATATATGAATCTAAATCAACCACAAATCATGATCTCTAACATTTAACATCATACCAAATCAACATCTACAATAATGTTCATAAGTATAGTCAACAAAGTGTCTTAATCAATATAAAAAGGTGTCAAAGGGAAGTGGTCACTACATCCCCCTCCCCTTAGACTCGACTTCCTCCTAGAAGTCACTGGAACTAGTGTGGAAACTTAACTCGTAACAAAGTAGGATCCTCCCATGTAGTCGCAGTCTCATCATATCTGTCTCACTTTGCACTTTGAACACTGGTCAATCTCTCGCCATGAAGGTCTAGGGTCCCGCACTCTATACTGTAAATGGGCTCCACCATTACTTGCCCCTAATATTTCACCTGCAATGAGGTCCAATCTAGCACATGAGAAGGGTCTACAACATGTCTCCTAAGTATTGAACCATGAAACACATCATGGATGTGAGACAAGCTAGGTGGCAACACTAGATGGTAGGCCAAAGGACCAATACGCTCTAAGATCTAAAAGGGGCCTACAAATATAGGAGATAACTTAGAACCTTTTCGTAATGAATGGGGATCTTATGTGGCCTGACACGAAGGAAAACCTTCATGCCCACATCAAATCTACATACTTATTCTATTTCTCCTATGCTATCTCCTGCAATATCTATCTTATCATAACCACCTACTTGCTCCATGTCTCAGTAGTACAGCCTGGTCCAAGAGAAACCCTGTCCTCTAACTTGTCCCAACTAAGAGTTGTCCTATACTCTCTACCATATAAATCTGAAAAGGATCCATGCCTATCGAACTCGATAACTATTATTGTAGGCAAAATCCACCAAGTACAAATAATCCTCCCATATCGAATGGTGATCCATAAGATACATCTAATCATGTCCTCTAAGATATTATTCACCCACTCAATCTATCCATCTATCTCGGGGTGATACGCACTTCACTAAAATTTATCTTCATCCCAGGGATTTCTGCATGGTAGTCCAAAGGAGGGAGGTATACAAAGGATCGCGGTCATAAATGATCTTCCGAGAATCCCATGCAATCTGAAAATATCATCTAGATATACCCGTTCCACTACACTAGCTGTATAGGTGGTCTTAACTAGAGAAAAATGAGCCAATTTCTTCAATTTATCCATTGTGACCATGATGGCGTCGTGGTGGTATCTTGACATTGGTAGCCGAATAATGAAGTCCATGGAAATGGTGTCTTGCTTCCACTTCGGTATAGCATGAGGAAAGCGAACGGCCAACTAGATACTGATGCTCAGCCTTCACTTTATGACACTCTAAAAAGTGTGACATAAACCGAGTCATGTCTCTATGAAGTCCCCTCCAATGGTATACCCATCTCAAAGTGGCATGCATCTTCTTCACCCCAGGATGGGCTGAATAGGGTGCCCGATGTGCCTCTGTCAAGATTAATTTCCTCAAGCCTCCTTCTCTAGGAACATAAATATGACCTTTTGCCTGAGAAGGCCATCTAACTCCAAATAAAAACCATCAAACTTCCCTCAAGGGGTCTCCGAGACTTGATCACCTCTCTATCTGTAATGTAGAAAATGGCGTGAGGAAGCTGCTCTAGAATCTTGCTCTGCAAATTTTTGCTCATTGAGGTGTCCATAACCACATGTCTCCTCTTGTTGAGAGCATCTACAACCACATTCTCCTTCCCCTTCATGTGTTCTATCTCCATATCATACTCACAAAGCAACTCCATCCAACGCGCCTGTGATGAGTGTTGAGATTGGGTGTGAAGAGGTGGCAAAGACTAAAGTGATCAGTCCTGAGTGTGAATCTCAGCCTAGAAGAAAGTGTCTCTATCAAACCAAGGTGTGCACAACTACCACAAGGTCAAGATCATGAGTCGAGATAATTGAGGTCATAATCCTTCAGTTTGCGAGACTCAAAAGAAACTACTTTTCCCTCCTGCATCAACACAACTCTAACTCATGCTAAAGAAGCATCCATGCATACGAAAAACTCACCCTGTGGATTTGGCAGTACAAGAACA
This sequence comes from Taxus wallichiana var. yunnanensis, assembly GCA_018340775.1. Classification (NCBI taxonomy): domain Eukaryota; kingdom Viridiplantae; phylum Streptophyta; class Pinopsida; order Cupressales; family Taxaceae; genus Taxus; species Taxus wallichiana. The sequence continues at coordinate 701,677,339 of CM031240.1, forward strand.
AACACTATCATGAGGCATTCCTTCAATGTCCTGAAGGCTAATCACATCTATTCGACTAAACAAACTTTTTCCCTTTTAGCTGAAGGGAAGTGATGGGGTGCACAACCCGAGAGAAGTCCTAAATAAATCTCTTGTAATATCCTGTCAAGCCTATGAACTTGCACACATATGTCACACTAGTAGGTGTTGGCCAATCCATAATAGCTTGAATATTGGAAGGATTGACTATGATACCTTCCCCAGAAATGATGTGGCCCAAATACTTTACCTCTTTCTGAAAGAACGCACACTTCTCTAGGTTCCCAGTAAATTTATTGTTCATGAAGCACCTTTGAAGAACCTCATGAAGGTGCCCCTCATGCTCCTTATGCATATGTGAGTAAATCAAAATGTCATCAAGGAAGATGAGCATGAAGCGATCCAAGAATGTCTTGAACACTCCATTCATCAAGCTCATGAACACTACGAGGCATTTTTCAAACCAAAAGGCACCATGGTGAACTCGTAGTGGCCATATCTCATATGGAAGGCAGTATTATGAATGTCTGCCTCTGTAATCCTCAGCTGATGATAACTTGACTTAAGGTCTATCTTAGAGAAAATTGTGGCCCCCTTCATTTGATCAAATAAATCATCAATGCGTGGAAGGGGGTAATGATTCTTGATCGTTACTTTGTTCAAGTTGGTGGTAATCAATACACAACCACAAAGATATGTCCTTCTTCTTTACAAATATCACTGGTGCACCCCAAGGGGATACACTAGGATGGATTAGGCCTTTCTCCAAAAGACCCTCTAGCTGTAACTTGAGCTCACAGAGCTCAGGGGTAGTCATCGATAAGGTGCTCGTGAGATTTACTCTGCTCCAGGAACTAGATCTATGTGAAAATCTATCTCACGTGGGGTGGTAACCCCAGTAGCTCCCCTAGAAAGACATCAAAAAACTCTCTCAAGATGGGATGGTCATCAAGCGATGGTCCACTAGACTCATCCTCCGATCTGTCACTAACTGTGACAACATACATCTAACAACCCCGTCGCACACACCGCTTAAGCTGCATGGCGGAGATGGTGCGAATGGAAATGGGTCTCCTAACCCCTACTATCACTAACTCAACTCCTAGATCATTTGTACATGATATAATCTTATGGTAATAATCCACTCTAGCTCTATGTGCAGACAACTAGTCCATGCCCAAGATGACTCCATATAAACCCAACAAAAGGATACGAAGATCGAAGTAGTGGTGAAGGGTCCCAAATCCACTACACATTCCTTAAGTAAGGATTCTACTAAGATCTTGGCTCTAGAAGCCATCTTGACATCCTAAATAACACCCTACCTAACTCTCACTAACTTGCATCGCTCTACCAAAGATGGTGCAATACAAGAATTAGAAGAACCAGAATCAAATAAAATGGAGGTAGGAACACCACCAATGCTACCTGTCATCTCAATCACGATAATTTGGTGCTCCATGTGGTGGTTCTCAAACATTGCATAGATTTGATGACCGTGTCCCATGTCACCAATAGTAGGCTCTGAGATCTATAGCAGCTTACCCTTATTACTAGGTTACGAGGGTAGTCTCTCGAAAAATGTCAAAAAAACACCACAACAAAAATAACCTCCTTATACTCTCCCATGAGTAGTGGGTCCATTGTACTATATAGGTATCGATGTGGATCTTGATGATATGGTTGTGGACTATTGAGGTCTCTGTTGACGAGATCGTCTTGAATGAGCTCTCGATGCACCCTATATGTTATCACCGAATCACAGCACCCCTGGATGTTGATCAGATTTCTAGTTTGATCACTCTAAGCATCCAGTGTGATTGGATAACATGGGTACTATCTCCAAGTTGTGGGACTTGCTACTTGAGATAGACCTCCAGAGAAAGCTGGTTCTTGCTCCTAAACTACCTGCCACAATCTACTCCGGTGCGGGCGAGCTAAAGCTAATTCTAATCTAAAATTCCAAGGGACCAGGGAAAGAGAATGCATAAAATGAAAGCCTACACTAAAGCGGTGATACACCAGAAAAAGAGGGTGTGAGAGTAATCTCCAAATGTGTGAAATACAGAGGCAAAGTGCACACTAGAAGAGGTGATGACAGTTCACCATAATCCAGCAAAATGCATCTACAGCAATATTCCAAGCACACACAATGATAATGAACTCCTGCAAGAACATAATAAATAGACACAATATACTTGTAGAAAGATTAAAGGGGCAAGAAGAATGCAAGAAAACACAGCAGGGGAAGATACATCCACAAACTGATATTTTATTGCTTCATGATATGCACAGTTCAATCTATTACAAGATAAGGGCCTGGATCACCATGCAAGGAGTCCACTACAAGGGCCTGCAACACACTGGCTTCACAAAGCAATTTTGACAGAGCTTTGTTACCCAAAAATCTCCCCCTTACTGATGAGCCCAACACTCAATTTATAGAAAAATGAGAAGGAGAAGAGAGGGGAAAGTGGAAATCCCGAAATCTGTCCTTCAACCACTGTAAGAGGCTTGAAATTGAGTGGAATGGTTGTCCATTACTTGCAAAAGGCTCCCATACTGTCCCATGTGCTGCAGCTGCGAGAGAAGGAATGATGACCATGCCTCTTAATTGCACTCCAGGCTACCAAATAAAACACATTACTGAATCCGGCCACATTTTCTTAAAAACTAGATCAATCTCTGATCAAATCTGGATTTTCTTGATTGCTGTGCGTCGGGCTTGGAACCATGATTCCAACGGTACCAATTTTGTGCGATTTCGTTGAGAAATGCAAAAGTTATGGCCTTACGAGTGCGAGGCGGAGTATTTTGGGCACAGCGGGCGTTTTCTGTCATTTGACGGGAAAGAGCATTTACTGACTGGAGCCGAACACATTTCCTTTATTTAAATATATCTATCCTCATTAAAATTAAGAAATCCAGTTTTTGTGGCGTGAGGACGTCGTGCTCGTTCCAGAAAGTCCAATTTTGTGAAAATCGGAGCTCGGAGTCAAAAGTTATGGCCGTTTGAAGTTTCCGGACCAAACGTTGACTTTTCTTCCTGTGACACGTGTCATGATTTGATTGGCTCTCGGATCCTTCGGGTTTTCGCATCCCGGATGTCCCTTTGTCCCATTTGGCATAGTGCTCTTTGTGCTGATTTCGGGCGAACCGGCCGGTTCGCGCCCATTTGGCCCGCATGCGTCCCATACCTTTTCGGGCGTTTGACTCATTTCGCCGGTTCGGCCGGTTCGGGTATTTTTGACCCAAACGTCCCAGATGTGCCCCTTTCAGCATAGATTAGCCAAATTTTTCCATTTTTCAGCCCGATTCGGCTTTTAGCGCGCCACGCGTATTTTTGTTCCATTTGTCCTATTGCGTTTTGACCTGGTTGTTTGTCTTGATTTAGGCGAACCAGGCGGTTCGCGCCTTTTTGTCCCAAATGTCCCAGAGGCGACCTTGAGTAGGACTTAGCCAATTTTCACGATTTTCTGGATCGACTTATTTGCCTTCTTGAACCCTTTTTCGCATTTCCTCGAACTTACTCACTTCCTCTTGGGCGGGGAGTTAGACAAATATGAGGGACCCTAGAAACATGACTTTTCACCCTGAATCCATATAATTGCTTGCATGTTATCAAAATTACCTTGGGGTGAATTTTGGATAACAATGTCCTAATGGGACCCCTAGGAGGAGGCCTCATACTCCAGGCCCCTCGTGCATCAAATCTCTGTGGAGTGCAGTATGGTGGATGAGATTACTTTTGCTACTACTTTGTGGTCTAAAATATTATTGTGATGAACCTTGTACACCACAAGGAGGAGGAGATGACCCCTCGATCATGTTATCCTACATCCATTGGATGTAGCTCTGAACTTGGTCTCTAGCTTGTTGTATCCTTCCACGAGTCTCCTCTGCTTTAGATAGGCCTTTTCAATGACCTCAGATTAATGTCTGCGGACAACGGATGTACATGACACCTCAATGTCTAGATTGAGGCCTAGGATGAATCTATGGATCTATACCTTCTCATCCTACATGTAGTCGACATCCGCACTAGATCCAGAAATCAAATCTCATACTCAACTACCATCATGGATGTATGTCGGAGGTCGTGAAACTCATCCATCCTCTGTTAAATGAATCGCCATGATAAGTACCTACTCTGAACCGTTGCTCAAAGACCTCCTTGGTAAGCTTGTCTTGAATCAACGTGGAGCTTCTCCTCCTTGGTACTCCACTAAACATTGACTCCATCCCTCGGAATATGGATTGTAACATGAGCTTTCGTGTTCTTTAGAACGAGGATAGAGCTTGAAGCACCCACTCGAAGCTCACCAGACCGAACCTACGCCTAAAATCCACATGTGTGACAAGAA
>CM031240.1:701681820-701746289 GCA_018340775.1 Taxus wallichiana var. yunnanensis
CTTTCATCCCTTTTCTTTCCAATTTATTTATTTTGTGCTGTACATAAAATTAAGCATTATGTGCACATCATCTTAACGGTCAAGATAAGTCATGTTGGTTTAGATATTCTCATGTCGATTGATTGTTTGGGATCTTCCAGTTGCATAGTGAATCCTTGGCCAGGTGAACTAACTTAAACAAATAGGGACAAATCACGTTTGAAATTAATTCTCTTCTTGTAATTGTTTTGTTTGAAATGTTATCTTGTTAAAATGATGGTCATTATTGTGATATGGGTGAAATTCACTATGATGTTTATTAACTCCTATGAAAAAAATGATAATTAAATAGAGTTAGTGCCGTCCCTTTTATTTAGACATTTTATGCTTTTGACAACTCTTTAATTGCTCTTGTTTAGGTTCTTGGAGTTTTTTTTCTTCATTAACGGTGCTTTTCTTCCTTAAGCAGTTGGATAACAACATATTGTTTTAATGTTATAGATTTTATCGTGCTCGTTTCAGTTCTTGTGAACCGACATGTGCTAACAAATGTGCAGAGCATTTCGAGTATATAAGAAAAAAAAAAAAGAGAGGAAAAAGAAACACATGTAGAAAGTGGATTGAAGCTTTCTTAGGAACTACTATCAGATGCGAATGTTTTTTCTTTTGTTTTAAATCATTGGTATGGAAATTGTGGAGGCTATTTAGAAGGAATTGCGTTATAATTTTGTATGGTTCTCATGTAGGTTGTTGTTATCGTTTGAAAGTCAATTTGAGAAATATTATTGTCAATAAAATTAAATGAACTTGTTTTGACATGCGTATCCTTTGTTGAATTTTCAACTGTTGAGCAATATGATTTATCTTGGAATTTTCAAACCCAAATATAATTATCTAAACTTGAATCAACTTGCATCACTGTAGTTACCTTGGTCATGTGTCGTTTGGTAGAGGACTATGTTTTGAATCTAGCAGAAAAAAACAAGAGAAAGCAAATATACAGTGACCCCACTTAAACTAATCAACAATCTCTTATGTGGTGAATCCTTGGAACGGTCTTAAGGTGAAATCAATGATTAAATTCTTGGAAGATAATAAGATTATAATAAATAGAAGGAACTTGACTAATAAACTCTTCGATTCATCTTACCGTTGAAAATGTAAACAGTATACTTATGTCTATCTCTCCAAGTGAAGCCCAAGTCAAACCTATAATATTTCCTCAGTTGTAGTCTTGACCCAATGAAATCTTCTTTTAACCACTAATAAGATCTTAATGATGAATCCAAGTTTTAGATAGTCATGTCTTGTAAAAATAAAATAAAATAAAAATATGACCGCTTAAAAGGGTAAAACATATATGTTTAAAAGCACAACGTTGAAAGCAGTTTGATGAAGTTAAGAGCCTTGAGAAACTAACGCCTCCTAACCAATAAATAAGTTAATCGAGGTAAATGAAGCAACCTCTTACCATCCAATAATTGGTTTACACTGTATAATAACATCAACAAGGTAGGGAAAATTCTTCCAAGGAGACATGAACTTCAAATTCTCCTATCATGATTCCTCTCGGAAAAGTAAAGAATGTAAAAACACTTACAAATAAAGCATGAATCTAAAGAAACCTTATGTGGGAAGACCTTGTTGTAAAAGCTGCATACTTTAGATGAACCATTGTGTCCTTAGTGTGTGCCTCATGTTTATCTCGTAACTAGTAATGGTCCGTGTTGTGGAAAGCATGTCTTTAGTTGGTTGTATTCCCTATAGAACTTGTGTAGTGTCGTATTATCTTCAAGCAAGTCAAAAAAAAAAAAATCTGTATTTTATTGTGTTGTTCAGTGTGTTGAAATGTTGGGGTGTTACGGTTTGTATGGAGAAAACAAAATAAGCTAAATAACTACAAAACATACCAATCATTCAATGCCAAATGTCATGATATTCATTTATAAAACTTAGAACAATTACAATGTGGAAATATTGCAATGTATAAGAAATAAGACAAATCAGTATATTATAATCATCTGTCGTGTATCCATACTTCAAAAATTATAGTTTTGACATGTTTCATTGCATTGATTTGATTGAGGATTCCAAAGTTCAAAAAAAAGGGACCAACATCCTCGTCAACTACCACGAATTAGCTATTGCTAGATATGTCTATATGAATGTCCTTGACTAAGTTGGTTTATTTGGGAAATCTTGTGAATGTGCAAGAATGTATCCTGAAAATTCCCCTAACATCCATGGTTGATGATCCTACATAACTAGTAGAAAGGAAGTTGGCAATGTGTGTTTGTCACCATCTACTACTAAAAATGTGGACAAGGGGCTAGATAATCCTCTACTCCAAAGAACAATAGACCCACATTATCTAATGTGAGAAAAAGAGGATGGATATGCCTCAATTGCTCGTTAGCGGGCGCAATTTCTCTAATCTATCACCATTTGTGTCGAGTAATGTAGTAGCTGGAATAGGTTGAAAGGAGGAGCTAATTAACCTAGTATTCCCGAAGTCCCTTACAACACTCGAGTGTCTAAAAGTGAAGAAAATTACTTCCCAAATCTAAAAGTCGAGCACCTTGTGCCAGGAAAGCCAAAAAGGTAAATTTTGCTACACTTTGATATAGGAAAATCACTTTAGAACATAATAGCTAACATGCACAACATATAAATTATTCACATAGTGTGTGTATATATACATATAATTTTTTGTTTTGTATTTTTAAATGTATTCATACTTCTTAAACAAGAAAACGTGGACTTATCAAGACTAATAAAAATGTTGATTACGTAGTTAAACAGGTAGATTAATCATCAAGACTTATTCTCGTAAATCTTAGAAACTAAACATAACTTATTGTGCACGAAATGCCCAAATGATAGAATGCTTCCTCCATATTGTATTTATCATAATTCTAAAAATAGTTACAAGTTCACAATCTTTCACACGATTTATAAACTCAATATGAAAAGAAATGACAAATAACAAAGCAATCATCGAGACTTATTTCCGGATAAGTGAACATAACTTATTGTGCAAGAAAATATAGAATGCTTCCTCCATACTGTATTTATCATAATTCTTAAAAAATACAATATTTAACACAAATTCTACAAAATCAACATCAAAAGAACTGACAAATAAATACTTGTATCCTAGAAAATTCTGAAAACCATCTTGTACGTCTTTGTATTAAGTTGAAAGCCTTGCCCAGTAAAAGGAGGAAGCGGTAAGAGATTTGGAGGAATGACAACTCCCAAAAGGAAGAGGTCTTATCGGTTCGGTTGTTTTGCACAGAAGGGAAACAATAGAGAATTGTCCTCCCTAAATGGGTTTTTGAATGCAGCCCTTTCTAGAGAACAAATTGAAACTGTAACCACAATAACATTATACCCACAAGAAGAGCATCATTTTTCATGTTTAGGTGAGCCTCTCCGATATGCGACTTGTGAAAATAAAAATATGAAAAGGAATTTTAATACTCACACCCTATCTGTATGCAGTGACATGTTGAAGCAGAGCAGGAAGAGAGATCCAAAGCCTTTGTTTCCTCCTCGATGTCCAATAGCAGATTTTTGCTCAAATAGAATGAACCATTGATCCAGTCTTAGCCCCTGAAGAAGAACCCACAAGAAGAAATGATGAATTATTTTCATCATGTCACAATTAATAATTTAGAATAACGCAACAAGATGCTTGAAAACTACATTATGTTATCATTATGTATTACATTCAGTTTGGACAATTTAACCTACTTAGCAATATCTTGGCATTACATACATTTGATACGTGATATAAAAGTACAAAATCTATAAATCAAAATCAATTTTGGATCAAATTTTTCAATTTTAGTACATTCATTTTTATTTTGAGTTTCAAAATCTATTCTCAGCTAAAACCTCTAAAGGGTGCACCAAAAATATATGAAATCAAGAGAAATTAGAAACATTCTAAAAATTATAGAAATTTACAAACATTTCAATGCTCTTGACATTTACTACTAGAATTAGATTGTTAGAGCTTCAAGAAATGGAATACAAAATATTATCTCGTAGATTCAAGGCGGAAGAAAGAAACCCAACAAATCCATAGAGTACATAATATCATATGGGTATATGGTAAAACACACTAGACATACAATTACAAAATCATGACTCGACATGAGAAAGTAAACATACACTTAGGACATTCCTCCTTGTTTGTACAACTATCTAAACTAACACCACTTTGTCTCTTTAAGTTGATTCTCTTCTAGAACTTCTCAAATGCCAAAATCTTCTAAGGAATTCCTTTGATGATATCCGGTTGATCAAACACATAGCATGACCCGCTCTTTAATAGAAAAGTTAATCTACATGCTTAACGCTGGGAAAAGACGACGCCACACTCACGACAAGAACGACGACGCAATACAACAAACAAACGTCCCGAAAATGCGACAAATTTTTTTTTTTTTAAGAGGTATTTATAATTGAGTGTCAGAGGGACTGGAGAAAAAATTATAAGTCTTACTAAGCGTTACATCTAAAGTGATCATCCTAGAGGTCATGATCGCAATTTTACAACGATTACAAGGAGGAAGAAGTTACGTTAGTTCTAGATGTACAATGGCTCATCTCAAAACCAAAAGGGTCCAAGGGGAGAATGGTAAGATCGAATGCGCATCTAAGCCCATGGCAGTTGCATAATTACTCAACCTCAACAACCAAGGGTTAAAATCCGATGCTAACCGAAATACCTACTTGGTTTCCATCTAATAAAAAGAATTTCCGCTCGCGCTAATAGAGGAATATTTACAACTTTAAAAGTCAATCAGAGATGTTACCAGAACTTGAAATTATTTAGCTCTTTGTATGGGTAATGCATGTGAAATCCCCACCTCCATGATAAAAGAAACCGAAGATAAAATAATATAACCAAATTTCCGAATTTTAAGTGATTTATAAATATAACCAAAACTTCATTGAATTAATGGATACGCCTAGGCATAAATTTGAATTTTGACAAAAGGAACATAAGTCTTATTGGTGGGAAGGCAATTAAATTTTAAGTTTGAAAATGTGGTCGAGGTGGGTGGCTTTAATGGCCACCTGCCATAGCCAAATAATTCCTCCTTGCGTCTGCATAGGAGCAGTAGGGGTCGCACAAGTCATTCCCTCAATTCAAAAAAAAAGATTTTTCAAAATCTTATGCCTCCCCCTCTTAAATTACCTGTCCATCTTTTACCTGGCCACGCATCAAAAAAGGAGGTTAGCTAGAGAGAGGCAGCATCGGAAATTCGCAGCGCGAATGGAGGCAATCTCATAGAGGTAAATCTATTTCATATCAGAATATTGATGAAACCAAATTTACTTTGCATTTAACAGCATCTCAGAGTGGTAGACTTTCCAGATCCAAAAGGTCCCATGATGGCAACCATATGTCCTGGTTGGGCGTATCCTGTGAGCCCTTGGACGAGCATTTTACTCCCTTCTATTGGATCTGGTACTGTTATTCACACATCTTCCACGTTAACCAGACGACAAAGCTGAAATCAGAGTTGAAATTGGACATTTTTCCAATGCTTCCAACAAGTTCCACAGTCCCTATCCAAACAAACACATGAGGACGGCAGGATTCCAGTTGCAAGGGGTTTCAAAGCAAGCGCTACCAACTATGTTGCGTATCGAATGCACTTCAAAATGGGGTCCTTCGTAGTGGTTTTCTCCAAAGAGATAGTGATGGCTCGCGTGGGAAGGAAGGGAGCAGAGGGGGCGCCTAAATCTCGGCCATTTAATCTATGTGCTCTTGTTCGATGATCGGATGCATCCTCAAAATTCGGGTTCCACCTTCAAGATATTTTTATCAGTGTTCAGTGGTGGACTAGAGAAAAGGCGTAGAAAGAGACAGAGAATCGATTGGGACGGTGAGAAAGTCACCCGGGAAGGAAATCTCACAAAGGTGGATCTGTTTCGTATCATGCCACGCACATGTTTTTTTTTTGTAGAAGTTTAATAGACTGTATATTTTTATAGTATTTTGAAATATCTTTCCAGAACTTGCTGGCTTATATGAAGAGCAAAAACAATAAATTTTGCAAGACCTTCTAATGGGGCTCACCCATTTACAGCGTCGCCCGAGGAAGGGAGTCTCATGGAAGTGGGTCTGTTTCATATCAGAACATTCATGAAACGTAATTTGCTTTGCAATTACAAGAGCATTTCAGCGTGTGTTATTTTTATTACTGTTTTAATATACAACTAATTATACAGAGGCCTATCATTATATCAATTGTTTTATATGTAACATGGACGTATGACTTCCCTTTTTTTTTGTATTTAGCTTATTCCTTTCTGCAGTTCGAGCTTGTGTACCTAGTTACTGCAAATAGATATTGACGGTATATTGTTATGAGTAGGATCTAAAAATAATAAGTCCATTAGTGGTAATATTTCATAGATATGGGTTATATTGAAAATATTAATTCCTTATTATGTATTAGGGAACATCGGTTATTAAACTTAATAAGTTTATAGCCTTTGCATTAGAATTTCTTCTACGTAATTTAATCAACCTAGCATGGTTTTCAAAGGGATTCGGTTTCATTCCCCTTTTACATTATGAAATGGATATATAAGAAATTCATAAGTGAGAATACACATAATAGAATTAGGACACAATTTACTTCATTTGCATATTGGAAGCCATTTAAAATTTGAGACTTTTCTCCATAATATAAGAAGAGGAAATACACTAACATTCCACTTTTCAATACATCTCCTTTTAAGCAACAAAATAAGATCTAACATGTATATTCTTTTGTAATTTCTTTCCAATATTCCACCAAAGAATTCAACAACATTCCCAATAAATTTTAGAGTAAGAAATACTATCATTTCAATGCAACTTTTCCTTCAAATCTTTTACAACATATCCTACTTCATGTGGAAACAAATTTGCAATAATGGAAGCTAAAGAAAGCAAACAATATTACATTTTTCCTCCACTCAAGGTGGGTAAATACATGATGTTTTTACATTGTCAACAACAAGGTTCTTGTGCTCCAAGGTGTTCTTCATCCATGCTCCAAGTTCCAAGTATTTCAATCACAACCAAGATAGGGGGAGAGGCAACACTCTCCTCCCAACCAAAACTCAATGGAGAAGAGAAGCAATCTCCTCCATTGACCCCCGAGCCCCAAACACAACACAATGAAGGGTGGTCTCCAACTCAAGGCAACAATACTTGCTTCCACAATACAATTTTCTTCACAACATTCAAGGTAAAAAAGAAGAAAAAACAAACAGAAACACAAATAACACAATACTTTTCACAACAAGGCTTTCATCCAAGCCAACAAGAGAAGGAACTATGGGAATGTTTTCCTTATGCCTCCCAATTGAGATGAGATGCCCATCCAAAACCCTCCACAATAAAACTCAAGCCCCTATGACTCTTATGCCTCCCTCAAGTACCCCTTTTTCCTCCCATACTCTTATGCCTCCCTCCTCTTATGGCTCCCTCAAAGACAAGGTAAGAATGTAAACATTCTTACCCAAGATGGGCATCCCTCTCAAACTCCCTCCACAATATCCTAATCTACTCTTATGCCTCCCTCATGAGTATTCCCATAGACCTCTCCTATACTACACAATAAGCATTCTATCCATTTTTCACAATACACCAAAGTAAACATGCATTATTCACAAATTTAGCATAGAAGCAACAATAATATGAAAGCAAAACAAAGGAGAAGGTTTCCTACCTCTCCATTGGAGAAGCCTAAACCAAGAAATTTGTCCAAGCTCCTTCCCAAAACAATCCAAGCATGCAAGTCCAAGCACTCTTTTTCTCTTTCTCCCAATTCTTTTCTCTCCCAAAATAAAAAAGAGAACTCTTCAACAAAACAAAAACAAAACTCCAACCCCCTCAACAAGAGAGGAAATTTCCATAAATAGACAAGAGGAAGAGTGAGGGTGATGTGGCTCCTTGTAGGATGCCACATCACACATCCTCAAGACCACCTCCCTTTAGTCAACTCAAATCCCAAAACACCATAAATGGGTGGTTGGGTTGAATGACAATCTCTATTCCACATCCATCCCTTCCCATGTGTCCTAAGGCACAAATAAATGCAAAAGAAGACAAGTGCACTCCAAAGTCACATTTCCCTTCCCAAAACAATAAATAATCCCCTTTTTGGATTCCCAACCCATAGATATGGTTGGTAAGGGGTTTTGGGAAGTGTGGGACAAGTTCAACTTGTCCCACAAGTCCCCTAAAATTGCCCAAAATCTCAAATTCGAGATTCAAAGGATTTGGAGTGGTCAACACTCAAAACCAAACATTCAATACATGAGGAAACACAAGGCTCAAGGAGCCAACCATCAAAATTTATTACACCCACTTGACTTCCCTCCAAAACTTAAAAATTAAAACAAGATATTACATTAATCTAAACACACTTAGCAAAGTAATTTTAAAAAAAAACATCACAAATAAAATCACCTACTAAAGTAAGTTAAAACAAGTAAATAAAATTCTTACCCCCTTGGTCACATTAGAAAATTTCCCCCTCATGGAAATTTTCTTAACACATAAAAGAATAAAGGTAACACAATACAATTTACTAGTTGCCTTGACGACCAAATGTTGTAACCACCCGACATCCTGTTGTGTTTGGTTCCCAATCCCCCTCATGGTTGTGATCATGCTTTGTGTTTCTGCAAAATGCAAAATACCTCCTTCGGCCTTGCGGCCATGTCAAAATATCCAAAATAACCATATGCATGAAATTTATTAACATCTATACGTAATTCAATCAATCATTATTTCTAGGTCTAAATCACAACTTAATTATGCATTTCATCATTATCCAAAATTATAGTAATGTAAATTCAACAACTACATTCTACTCATCATGGTGAAGAAATCCAATGTTAGAACACATGCAATATATCCATATAAAAATAATATCGGTATCCAATAGTCTGTCCATGAGTCAGTGTAGGTCATACTGAAAACAAAATCCAATCATAATCCAAATGCATCTAGTCACAAAACATCATGCTAATCAACATAAGTATAAATCATGTCCATATCCAAAGTCTGCATAACTCAAAATGGTAATCAACTAAGTGTCGTAGGGAAGTGGGCATTACATCCCCCTCCCCTTAGACTAGACTTCCTCCTGGAAGTCACTGAAATAAGTGTGGAAACTGAGCTCGCAATGATGTAGCATCCTCCCAAGTAGCAGCAGTCTCATCGTACCTGTCCCATTGGACCCGAACCTGATCAATCTCTCTGCCGCGAAGGCCTAGGGTCCTGCGATCTAAAATGCGCATGGGCTCCACCATCACCTGCCCCTGATCCTGCACCTGCAATGCAGTCCAATCTAGCACATGAGAAGGATCAGAAACATATCTCCTAAGCACAAAAACGTGAAATACATCATGGATGCGCGATAAGCTAGGTGGCAGTGCTAGACGATAGGCTAAGGGGCCGAGGCGCTCCAAGATCTCAAAGGGACCCACAAATCTAGGAGCAAGCTTAGAACCTTTTCCATAACGGATAGGGCTCTTATGCGGTCTGACACGAAGAAACACCTTCGTGCCTACCTCAAAACTGCGATCTGTCCTATGTTGGTCTGCATACTTCTTCTGTCTATCCTGTGCCTCCCGCAATCTCTGCTCGATCAAGGTAACTCCTGCTGCTCCATGTCCTATAATAATGCTGGCCCAAGGAAACCTGTCCTCAATCCTATCCCAACTAAGAGGTGTCTGCACTCTCTACCATATAAATCGAAAAGGAGCCATGCCTATAGAACTCGAAAACTATTATTGTAGGCAAACTCCACCAAATACAGATACTCCTCCCATCTCGACTGATGATCCATCACGTACATCCTGAGCATGTCCTCCAAAATCTGATTCACCCTCTCTGTCTGTCCATCTGTCTCAGGGTGATAAGCTGTGCTGAAATTAATCCTCGTCCCGAGGGCATACTGCATGGTGGTCCGAAATGGGAGGTGTACAAAGGGTCGCTGTCGCAAATGATCTTCCGCGGAATCCCATGTAGTCTGACAATCTCATCAAGGTATACTCGTGCCACCGCACTTGCTGTATAGGTGGTCTTCACTGGAGAAAAGTGAGCTACCTTCGTCAATTTATCCACCGTGACCATGATGGCGTCGTGGTGGTATCTCGACGTCGGCAACCCAACAATAAAATCCATAGAAATGGTGTCCCACTTCCACTCTGGTATGGCGTGAGGATAGAGAAGGCCAGCTGGATGCTGATGCTCGGCCTTCACCCTCTGGCACTCTAAACAGCGGGATACAAAAGAAGCTATGTCTCTCCGAAGTCCTCTCCAAAAGTACAACTGTCTCAAGGTGGCGTGCATCTTCTTCACCCCGGGATGGGCTGAGTAAGGTGCACGATGAGCCTCTGTCAAAATGTCATGTCTCAAGCCTCCATCTCTATGGGAACATATATCCGACCTCTGTGTCTGAGAAGACCATCTCGCCTCTAAGTGAAAATCCATCAAATCTCCCTCAAGGGTCTCGAGACTCAATCTCTGCTCTGGCTGCAAGGTAGAAACTATCCTGAGGAAGCTGCTGCAAGATCCTACTCCGCAAATCTGTGCCCACTGAGGTGGCCATAGCCACATGTCTCCGCCTACTCAAGGCATCTGCAACCACATTCTCCTTCCCTTCACATGCTCTATCTCCATGTCATACTCACAGAGTAACTCCATCCAACGCCGCTGACGAGCGTTGAGATTGGGCTGCGTGAAGAGGTGGCGAAGACTCAAGTGATCAGTCCTGAGTGTAAATCTCCGGCCAAGAAGAAAATGTCTCCACCGCACTAAGGCATGAACCACTGCTGCAAGCTCAAGGTCATGGGTCGGATAATTTAGCTCATAATCTTTGAGTTTGTGAGACTCAAAGGCAACTACTCTACCCTCCTGCATTAACACTCCTCCAAGTCCTGCCAAGGAAGCATCTGTGCATACGAAAAACTCTCCATGAGGATCTGGCACTGCAAGAATAGGTGCTCTCGTGAGGCACTCCTTCAGTGTACTGAAGGCCTGCTCACATCTATCTGTCCATACAAACTTCTTCCCTTTCCGCTGAAGAGAAGTGATAGGGTGCGCAATCCGAGAAAAGTCCTGAACAAACCTCCTGTAGTATCCTGCTAGACCCATGAAACTACGCACCTCGGTCACACTAGTGGGTGTTGGCCAATCCATGATGGCTCGAATCTTGGAAGGATCGACTGCGATACCTTCCCCAGAAATAATGTGGCCCAAATACTGCACCTCAGGCTGAAAGAACGCACACTTCTCCAAGTTCCCGTAAAGGCGCTGCTCGCGAAGACACTGAAGAACCTGGCGAAGGTGCTCCTCGTGCTCCTCACGTGTGCGTGAGTAAATCAGAATGTCATCAAGGAAGATGAGCACGAAGCGATCAAGGAAGGTCCTGAATACCCCATTCATCAAACTCATAAACACTGCGGGGGCATTCGTCAAACCGAAAGGTACCACTGTGAACTCGTAGTGGCCATATCTCGTGCGGAAAGCTGTCTTGTGAATATCCGTCTCCGCAATCCTGAGCTGATGGTATCTGACTTAAGATCTATCTTAGAGAAAACTGTAGCCCCCTTCATCTGATCAAATAAATCATCAATGCGTGGAAGGGGGTAACGATTCTTGATCGTTACTTTATTCAAATTGACGTAATCAATACACAACCGAAGAGATCCATCCTTCTTCTTCACGAAGATAACTGGTGCACCCCAAGGGGATACACTAGGATGGATTAGGCCTTTCTCCAGAAGGCCCTCAAGCTGCAACTTGAGCTCACATAACTCAGGAGTAGTCATCCGATAGGGTGCTCGTGAGATAGGCTCTGCGCCTGGAACTAGATCTATATGGAAGTCGATCTCACGTGGGGGAGGTAATCCCGGTAGCTCCCCTAGGAACACATCGGAAAACTCTGACAAGATGGGATGATCATCGAGGGAAGGTCCTCTTGACTCATCCTGATCTGTCACTAACTGTAACAGCATACAACTGGCAACCCCTGTCGCACACACCGCTTAAGCTGCATAGCGGAGATGGTGCGAATAGAAACGGGTCTCTTAACCCCTGATATCACTAACTCCGCCCCAAGATCATCAATGCAAGCAATAGTCTTATGGTAACAATCCACTCTAGCTCTATGAGCGGACAACCAATCCATGCCTAAAATGATGCCATAAGATCCTAATGGAAGGATCCGAAGATCAGAAGTAGTGGTGAAGGGTCCCAAATCCACTACACACTCCTTGACTAAGGAGTCTACAGAAATCTTGGCTCCAGAAGCCATCTCAACGTCCCAACTACGGCCCTGCCTAACTGCCACCAGCCTACAACGCTCTACTAAGGATGGTGCAATGAAAGAATCAGAAGAACCAGAATCAAATAATATAGAGGTGGAAATACCACCAATACTACCTGTCGTCTCAATCACAGTACTCTGATGCTCAGCCTGGCGGTTCTCGACCATGCGCATAGATCCGATGACTCCGTGCCATATCTCCAATAGTAGGCTCTGAGCTCTGTGTCTTACCCTTGGTAGGGTTATGTGGGCAATCTCTCCAAATATGTCCAACAACTCGCAACCATAACAGCTGCCTGGTCCTCTCCAGTGGGAAGTAGCTCCAGCTGGTACTCTAGATGACTGAGATACAGATCCTGATGATCCGGCTATGGACTGCTGAGGTCTCTGCTGACGAGCTCCTACTGACTGAGCTCTCGGTGCACCCTGTGTCCTGATGGGACCCCTAGGAGGAGGCCCCATACTACGTCCTCTCTGTGCATCGAATCTCTGAGGAGGTCGGTAAGGTGGGCGGGTCTGCTGCTGCTGCTGCTGTTGTGGTGGCCTGAATGAAGCTTGCCCTGAACTCTGTCCACCCCGTGGAGGAGGAACTGACCCCTTCGACCTACTATCCTGCATCTGCTGGATACGGCTCCGAACTCTGTCTCTAGCCTGCTGTGTCTTTCCCCGTGTCTCCTCTGCAATATAGGCCTTTTCCACGGCCTCTGCTAATGTCTGTGGGCAGTGAATGCGCACTGTGCCACCTAAATCCAAGTTCAGGCCCCGGATGAACCTGTGAATCCATACTGCTCATCCTGCATATAGTCAACGTACTGGAGTAGGTCCAGAAATCGACTCTCATACTCAGCTACTGTCATCGATGCCTGACGGAGGTCATGAAACTCATCTATCACGCTGCTGAATAAATCTCCTGGGTAAATACCTGCTCCTGAACCGCTCCTCAAACAACTCCCAGGTAATCGTCTCTGAGTCGACATGGAGCTTCTGCTCCTCGGTCCTCCACCAGACTCCTGCTCCATCCTTCAGAAGATGGATCGCAACACGAGCTTTCGTGTTGCTACTACAAGGACAGAGCTTGAAGCATCCGCTCAAGCTCACCAACCAGGCCTCTGCCTGAAAACCACCTATATCACCCGAATAGTGAGATGGTCGTAGCTTCAGGATCTCCCTGATATGGTCTGCAGCTGATGTATGACGAATCCTAGATCTCTCTGTATGCTCCTCCCTCTGTCTAGGGCTCCGAGACCTGTCCCTATGTCCTGAGATCCTGTCCCCATGTCCTCTCTGTGGTGACTCTGCCCTAGCCGACTCTGCATGGAAATTCTCTGCTCTGTGCTCCTCGATGTGTCGAGGGGATGCCTGGGCATCTACTGATGGCTCCAAACTATGTCTAGCAAGTCGTCCTCCCAAGGGCTCTCCGCGTATAGCGGCATTGACATCCTGGAGTGTCTGCAAAATCTGAGGCAGAAGGGCTGCTACGGCCTGCTCTGGTGGTGGTATGTCTAGGTCTATGTGAAGAGACCCCTCGCCCAATCCGCGCCTCCTGCACAGATCAAGGCGAGAGTTAGTTCATCGTTCTAGGTCTTGTGCTAGTTTTCAAAATTTGTTGTTTACTATAATTATCAACATTATGGTTTTATATTTTAAAAGAATAATGTTCTGCACTAAGTTAAGTGTTCCTGTTTCACGTTTTCTGCGTGTGCCCAAGGGTCCCAGCTTCGAACCCCTGGCTCTGATACCAAAATGTAATGCCGCTAAAAACGACGCCACACTCACGACGACGACGACGACGACGCCGCAAACAAACAAACGTCCCGAAAATGCGACAATTTTTTTTTTTTTAAAAAGTGTGTAAGGGTATCAAAATTTAAGAGGACAAATTATAATTGCTATATGCTTGAATCGGGTCTCTTGCCATAGCGTCAAGGATTGGACTCTAAAAAAAATCCAACTATGTCACTAGGAGCCTCCCTAAAGTGCCTCTTGGCACTAGCGTTGTTGCCAAAGTTCGACGTCATGAGCTAGTGATCATCCAAAGGGTCATGATCGCAATTTTACAACGATTACAAGGAGGAAGAAGTTACGTTAGTTCTAGATGTACAATGGCTCATCTCAAAACCAAAAGGGTCCAAGGGGAGAATGGTAAGATCGAATGCGCATCTAAGCCCATGGCAGTTGCATATTTACTCAACCCAACAACCAAGGGTTAAAATCCGATGCTAACCGAAATACCTACTTGGTTTCCATCTAATAAAAAGAATTTCCTTAATCGTCTTATAGAGGAATATTTACAACTTTAAAAGTCAATCAGAGATGTTACCAAAACTTTAAATTATTTAGCTCTTTGTATGGGTAATTATATGAAATTGTATTTCCATGATAAAAGAAACCGAAGATAAAATAATATAGGGGGAATTTTAAGTGATTTATAAATATAACCAAAACTTCATTAAATTAATGGATACGCCTAGGCATAAATTTGAATTTTGACAAAAGGAACATAAGTCTTATTAGTGGGAAGGCAATTAAATTTTAAGTTTGAAATTTGTGGTGAGGTGGGTGGTTTTAATGGCCACCGCCATAGCCAAATAATTCCTCCTTGCGTCTTGCGAGCAGTCTCCAGTCGTGGCATAGTCATTCCCTCATCGTCAAAAAAAAAAAGATTTTTAAAATCTTATGCCTCCCCTCTTAAATTACTTGTTCACCTTTTACCCGGCCACGCATCAAAAGGAGGTTAATTGGAGAACACACATGTGCTACGGGCGCGAATGGAGGCAATCTCATAGAGGTAAATCTATTTCATATCATAATATTGATGAAACCAAATTTACTTTGCAGCGTAAACGGTGATCTCGAGTGGTAGACTTTCCAGATCTAAAAGGTCCCACGATGGCAACCATATGTCCCGTGGTTGGGCATAGGAGGAAGGTGAGCCCTTGGGGAGCTGAGCATTTTAGTCTTCTTTATTGGATGCGTGTATTATTATTCACACAGACTTCCCCGCGCACCAAGAACGGGTGTGAAAAGCTGAAATCGAGTTGAAATTGGAAATTTTTCCACTTAATCTTCCAACAAGTTCCATGGGTGTGTGGGGTGTGATGAGGACAAAGATGGATTGCCATTCAGGGTGGTCAAACTAGTTGACCAACTATGTTGTTATTCTATCTGGTGATGAATGCAACTTCAAAAATGGGGTCCTCCTCGTAGAAGATCCTATCAAACTGGCTTAAGAGAGCAGGTGGAGGTGTGCGTCCATGGTGGGGATCTCAGTGGTGCGTAGAGGGACGAGCAAGAGGGGGCACCTAAATCAACGGCCATTTAATCTATGTTGCTCTTTGTTCAGTATCGGATGCATCCTCAAAATTTGGGTTCCATCTTCAAGATATTTTTATCAATATTCGGTGGTGGACAGAGAAAGGCGTACAGAAAGAGACAGAATCGATTGGGGACGGTGAGAAAGTCACCCGGGAAGGAAATCTTACAAAGGTGGATCTGTTTCGTATCATGCCACGTACATGTTTTTCTTTGTAGAATTTTAATAGACTATGTATATTTTTATAGTATTTTGAAATATCTTTCCAGAACTTGCTGGCTTATATGAAGAGCAAAAACAATAAATTTTGCAAGACCTTCTAATGGGGGCTCACCCGTTTATAGTGTCGCCCGAGGAAGGGAGTCTCATGGAAGTGGGTCTGTTTCATATGAGAACATTCATGAAACGTAATTTGCTTTGCAATTACAAGAACATTTCAGCGTGTGTTATTTTTATTACTTTTTTAATATACAACTAATTATACAGAGGCCTATCATTATATCAATTGTTTTATATGTAACATGGACGTATGACTTCCCTTTTTTTTTTGTATTTAGCTTATTCCTTTCTGCAGTTCGAGCTTGTGTACCTAGTTACTGCAAATAGATATTGACGGTATATTGTTATGAGTAGGATCTAAAAATAATAAGTCCATTAGTAGTAATATTTCATAGATATGGGTTATATTGAAAATATTAATTCCTTATTATGTATTCGGGAACATCGGTTATTAAACTTGATAAGTTTATAGCCTTTGCATTAAATTTCTTCTACGTAATTTAATCAACCTAGCATGGTTTTCAAAGGGATTCGGTTTCATTCCCTTTTACATTATGAAATGGATATATAAGAAATTCATAAGTGAGAATACACATAATAGAATTAGGACACAATTTACTTCATTTGCATATTGGAAGCCATTTAAAATTTGAGACTTTTCTCCATAATACAAGAAGAGAAATACACTAACATTCCACTTTTCAATACATCTCCTTTTAAGCAACAAAATGAGATCTAACATGTATATTCTTTTGTAATTTCTTTCCAACATTCCACAAAAGAATTCAACAACATTTCCAATAAATTTTAGAGTAAGAAATACTATCATTTCAATGCAACTTTTCCTTCAAATCTTTTACAACATATCCTACTTCATGTGGAAACAAATTTGCAATAATGGAAGCTAAAGAAAGCAAAACAATATTACATTTTTTTCTCCACTCAAGGTGGGTAATACATGATGTTTTTACATTGTCAACAACAAGGTTCTTGTGCTCCAAGGTGTTCTTCATCCATGCTCCAAGTTCCAAGTATTTCAAATCACAACCAAGATAGGGGGAGAGGCAACACTCTCCTCCCAACCAAAACTCAATGGAGAAGAGAAGCAATCTCCTCCATTGACCCCCGAGCCCCAAACACAACACAATGAAGGGTGGTCTCCAACTCAAGGCAACAATACTTGCTTCCACAATACAATTTTCTTCACAACATTCAAGGTAAAAAGAGGAAACAACAAAGAAACACAAATAACACAATACTTTGCACAACAAGGCTTTCATCCAAGCCAACAAGAGAAGGAACTATGGGAATGTTTTCCTTATGCCTCCCAATTGAGATGAGATGCCCATCCAAAACCCTCCACAATAAAACTCAAGCCCCTATGACTCTTATGCCTCCCTCAAGTACCCCTTTTTCCTCCCATACTCTTATGCCTCCCTCCTCTTATGGCTCCCTCAAAGACAAGGTAAGAATGTAAACATTCTCACCCAAGATGGGCATCCCTCTCAAACTCCCTCCACAATATCCTAATCTACTCTTATGCCTCCCTCATGAGTATTCCCATAGACCTCTCCTATACTACACAATAAGCATTCTATCCATTTTTCACAATACACCAAAGTAAACATGCATTATTCACAAATTTAGCATAGAAGCAACAATAATATGAAAGCAAAACAAAGGAGAAGGTTTCCTACCTCTCCATTGGAGAAGCCTAAACCAAGAAATTTGTCCAAGCTCCTTCCCAAAACAATCCAAGCATGCAAGTCCAAGCACTCTCTTTTTCTCTTTCTCCCAATTCTTTTCTCTCCCAAAATAACAAAAGAGAACTCTTCAACAAAACAAAAACAAAACTCCAACCCCCTCAACAAGAGAGGAAATTTCCATAAATAGACAAGAGGAAGAGTGAGGGTGATGTGGCTCCATGTAGGATGCCACATCACACATCCTCAAACCACCTCCCAAAGTCAACTCAAATCCCAAAACACCATAAATGGGTGGTTGGGTTGAATGACATCTCTAATTCCACATCCATCCCTTCCCATGTGCCTAAGGCACAATTAAATGCAAAAGAAGACAAGTGCACTCCAAAGTCACATTTCCCTTCCCAAAACAATAAATAATCCCCTTTTTGGATTCCCAACCCATAGATATGGTTGGTAAGGGGTTTTGGGAAGTGTGGGACAAGTTCAACTTGTCCCACAAGTCCCCTAAAATTGCCCAAAATCTCAAATTCGAGATTCAAAGGATTTGGAGTGGTCAACACTCAAAACCAAACATTCAATACATGAGGAAACACAAGGCTCAAGGAGCCAACCATCAAAATTTATTACACCCACTTGACTTCCCTCCAAAACTTAAAAATTAAAACAAGATATTACATTAATCTAAACACACTTAGCAAAGTAATTTTAAAAAAGAAACATCACAAATAAAATCACCTACTAAAGTAAGTTAAAACAAGTAATTAAAATTCTTACCCCCTTGGTCACATTAGAAAATTTCCCCCTCATGGAAAATTTTCTTAACACATAAAAGAATAAAGGTAACACAATACAATTTACTAGTTGCCTTGACGACCAAATGTTGTAACCACCCGACATCCTGTTGTGTTTGGTTCCCAATCCCCCTCATGGTTGTGATCATGCTGTGTTTCCTGCAAAATACAAAATACCTCCTTCGGCCTTGCGGCCATGTCAAAATATCCAAAATAACCATATGCATGAAATTTATTAACATCTATACGTAATTCAATCAATCATTATTTCTAGGTCTAAATCACAACTTAATTATGCATTTCATCATTATCCAAAATTATAGTAATGTAAATTCAACAACTACATTCTACTCATCATGGTGAAGAAATCCAATGTTAGAACACATGCAATATATCCATATAAAAATAATATCGGTATCCAATAGTCAGTCCATGAGTCAGTGTAGGTCATACTGAAAACAAAATCCAATCATAATCCAAATGCATCTAATCACAAAACATCATGCTAATCAACATAAGTATAAATCATGTCCATATCCAAAGTCTCGCATAACTCAAATGATTTGCATGATCATCTAATAATTTTACAACTATTTAGAAACTTACGTCGAACGATAGAACTCTGAAGACCGAGAATTGTAATTAAAATGTGGCGCAAAATGTTTACCTAAGTATGGATATATTATTGTGCTTTTACTAGTCCTAGAATTAGGTGAATATCAATAATAATAACAAATGAAACTTTATATCCCGTTTTGATAATCCTAAGCTTTTAAAATTATATTTCCTTGCAAAAGAAAAAAACGAAGTATGATAATTATGAAAGATAAGAGAGATATGAACCATGCCTTCTTTAAGCATAATCTACTGAACACTTACAACTACAAAAATCGACAAAATTCCTCTAACTCTTATGCTTTGTTGGATGCCCATGCCTTGTACCAGAGGTTCCATTTTGACGCAGGTTGGGAGTATGCAGGAAACTGTGATTTGATTGGATTGATACTTGTTCGTTGCTTTAGGAAAAAAATCCCCCCCCGAAAAAATCCTCTTCATCCAGCCCTCCCACTATAACTATCCGATTACTACTACATTTACAATGTTAACTTTCATTTCTCCATGGTTGAGGCCTCTAGATCTCAAGTAAAGTACTTTTATTATTATGCAAGGAAAGACACATCTCTAAAACATCTAGATCAGTTATGACAAGGAGAAAACATTGGTCAAATGTTGTGGTGGCGTGAAGCTTTGGGTTTGACAAGGCATTTTCTAGAAATCTCCAAAGATCTTTTCAAAATTTAATTGTACAGACACTCCACCGCCCATCAATAATTTCTACCAACTCTTCCTTAATACCACCATCACAATCACATCAATTCTCACTTGTTCCTCCGCTAGTACGCGTCCAAAGATTCCAAATAGTTTATTATTATTATTATTATTATTATTATTATTATACGTGTTGGGAACTACAATTTCTCTTTTATTCTTTCCTTGCCATATTCTTATCATTTTCTCTATTTTGTTTTACCGGTTAAGGAATAGTGGAGGCCATGGAGGCCATGGAGTCAATGAGTGATTGTAAAGGATTTTTCTTGGCTTTGAAGGATATAAACATAAATTTGGGTTTTTAGTTTATTTACATCCCTCTCCTAGAATTTTCTTTACATTTTATTTGTGATTTGTCTCAATATGGAGAGTCTACCCCATTTGGGTATGGACATTTTTACTCCATTTTATTTTTAGTTTTTAAATGAGGTATACACACAGATGTAAGATTGTATATGTATGTGTGTGTCTATATACACTTCAACAAATCAGTCCTTTTGAGACAATTTTTCAACAATAATATTGTAGTTATATAGTTTATCAAAAACTAAAATTGTGGCATTGCTAGAAAGGTTAATAGAAATACAAAATGAACCCCATAGATGATGGAAACTCAATTTGAATAGGAATTCAATAGTAGGCAGCATGGGTTTCACTGGGCCAAGAGGTGTGGTTAGGTACCTTGGATGTAATATGGTTGTTTGGTTCTAGGAAGGATTGAGGATCTAATTGAATAATGTGGTAGAGGCGATTGGAATGTGATAAGTGATATGGTTAGCTATAGAAGCGAAATCTGACTCTCTTTGGGTGAAGACAATCTCTTGAATCCAAGCTCAAGAAGAAGAAGAGTCTTTTGCCAAAGAATTGCATATTTTGGAATTCAGTAATTGATATTTTCCAACTCATCTTAAGCTTCAAAATAACTATGGCCTCTCATAATCATAGGGAGCATTAGAAGGTGGTTGACCACCTTGCAAAGTTGGAAATTAATTTAACTTCTAATGATATTGTCACTAATAGAGATCGAGGTGAGTGTACAGGCAATTCAATGCCCTATTTTAGATGCATATTCAGTCAGAAAAAAATCCAAACTTGAGTAGTCAATAATCCAGTCCACTTTCTTGACTCCAGTTGTTAATATGCTTATTTTTGCTGTCAGGAATTTTCACAACACATGCTTGAATGAGGAATGCAAAATGGAATATAACATGCTTGTGTAAGTAATCAAGTTTTCCCTCTACAAAACCAAACTTACAGTCAACTCCTGAATTCATGTTTACAGAAGCCCTCGTTCCAAACTCCAGAGTGTAATGGTTGAACATACATTATTAATCCATGCTCCCCTCTAATGCATTCAGATGTAGTCTAATCATTGTCATGTCCCATCAACAGCTTGGGGCCCGTGTCTGGCCCTCTAGATTCTCTTACATGTGCCCTTTCTTATTCAAATTATTTTCCAAGTGAAAATAAATATCACCGCCAAACAACTTCCTCTTTAACATCTGTTGCAGATTCTCCAAGTTTGGTGATGCCAGGGAACCACATTTCAGAGTCGTGATTTTGTAATTGTATGTCTAATTTGGTTTTGGAGGGGCTGAAATGAGTTTTTACTTCTGATTTTATTCATGTATTGATCCATGCATGACAAATAATATTCCATCTTATTATGTAGGCATTGGCACCTAGAGACACTCTCCTTTCATTTTGGTGGTTTTTCTCTTCTAAATTATGTTTTAAGGTGTTTCCCTTTCTAGATTGCAAACCTATTATAGGAAAAAGACAGAAAAGAGAAAGGGGAGAGCTAACCCTTACCACCACTCCATGTATGTTCCCCACTTGATTGCTCTGTTTCACAACCAGATTTTTGGAGCCGTATTTGAAATTCCAAGGCAAATAGAAGGAAATCAACATTCATTTTCCAACGGCGAGATACTCCTTTTTCATTGCATTCAGCTCACATGCTTTCCATACAACGTCCAAGTGGCACTCCTCGACGGAAATTTTCAGCTCTACTTGATCTTCTTGCTCACCATAAAAAATCGTCCATAAAACAAAAGAACATTTAATAACCACTTCTGCAATATACCTGGTCACCAAATTCTCCTTTGAATACCTTGACAGCTTCTCTTTAAATTGCTGCACAAACTTGTCCTCGGCTTGTTTATATAGCTTCTGCTCCTTTTCCTTGTTGAAATCTACCTCCTTTTTCTGCATATTCACCGACAATTCTTTTCTTATATTTTGAAAAAAAATCTGCACTTGACTCTCATAGGCTTCACAACACAAGGTTTTGAGTGTATCATGAGATAAGAGTGCCGCTCGATCTACAGTCGATTGAGAAGGAGAACAGTTCTGGTACTTTTGATACAAGCTTTGAAAAACATTTGGCAGGCTGTGTAAATTGTAGGTTTTCAAATTTTGCTTCATAAACTTAAGGGCCATATGTTCGTCACAACTCAATAAGAAGGCAGTGAAGACGATATTGCTTTCAAGACTCTTCAATTCGTATGGAACCATCCTTTCAAGCCAATTAAGAATTATAGATGGAACCATAGTTGCAATTTCAAGCCTTCCACTTTCGATGGGTAGCGAATTATAGATTGAAGAGTATAATTTTAACTTTCTCACCTGAAAGGGGGAAGCATTTAGAAACGTTGCTAACTCGTATAAACATTCTGGGTCAAAGATACAAGTGTGTCCCACCAGGGCCATAAATATTTTAAAATCTGACTAGTAAATAAATAATTAAAAAATACTATAAAAATTTAAAAAATCAGGTAAATTCTGGATGCCCTGCACCTTGGTATTTATAGCCTCTTAAAAATGCATGTTTGGTCATTTTATATGTGTTTGGTCATGTTTTGTTGTCGGACATAGTTTGTTGAAAGTACAAAACTACAAAAAATGGGACAATTATATGCTTTGCCTCTGCATCGATGTGTTTCGAGCAGGAGCACTGACTGGAACATTTCACCCTCACATTTTTCTCAAATGCGATACACAGAAATGGTTGTTTGTCTTTGCAAAGGCTTTCAACAGTAATCACGTGTTTGGCATCACGACAAACCAACTCGATGTCTGATCCAAAAAGCAACACCTTGTGATCACCATCACTACCCTCCCCTGTTAAAACCATTGAAAGTTCTCGATGCAGTTGCTCAAGCCTGTCAATGTCTGTGTTGGAATGCAAGGCATTTGTGCTCTCTGAAATTGTCCACAAGTATTTTGTTTCAAAGCTTTCTCCGCCGAGAAAAAGCACAACATGACTGTAGAAGTCTGGAAGAACTTTGAGAGAGCTTCTCAAAAACCCTTCTGTACTTTGTATACATGACTCAAAGTCTCTGTTCTTGAAAGAGCTCTTCCACTCATGGTATGTCGTATACTCCCTTGGATGACAACAACTGAGGAGATTAATAAAGTGCTTATTACTTAGGTTAGAGTAATCGACATTCGACACCAGGGACCATTGTTCCAGCACACTGTTAAGCTCACAAGTTTTCATAGATATTTTTTCTGTTGATAGTGTTTTAGTAAAAGCTCTGTGCTCTGTTGTCAGGAAACAACATCGGTAATATCCTTCGCAGAACACGACACTATTCTGTAAATTTACAGCAGCCCTACTTGCATTCGGGGATAATTGCTAAGTGTTAACTGGTGCTTGAATGCTTACTTTAAATCCAGGCAGGAGCTCCACGCCATTCTTGGAGTTCCTCTCACTGGTTACTTGAATTTTTCTTGTACGCTTGGCTTTAAAGCAAGAGTTTGTGACAGACCCAGCTAAAGCGTCAAAAGGATAGCTCCCTTGTACGCAAACATACACGCAATGGCAGATCTCAACCAGGTATCTAATGAAATTACATGACATGTCTTTTCTATAGGCTTCCTTGAAATACTCACCTTCGTGCCAGTAGAATGCAAGCAAGAGACCACCTGCCTCTTGTGGAACGCTGACGTAGAATCCAGGCTCAAACCCTGTACCCTCCTCCATCTGTGCAAGAACCGATTCCTCAAGCAGAAATTCCATGCGGAATATCTTTATCATCGTCTTTTTATCTCCATAAAACCCCACAGTAGGCAAACATAACTGGCTTAACGCATTGAAGTTTATACGGGTTCGGGGTGGATTAACTGAGTAAGCCGAAGCGGATGCAGGCACAAGCTTATTACTCAGACCCAGAATTTCATCTTCTAAAAGCTGCACCTTTTCTACAAAGCTGTAATCTTTCTTGTCAGATACGATGCGCATCACCCTAAACAGAGACTTCAATTCCGAGACCTCTTCGTTACACTTAGGTGAAGGCTCCTTCTCCTCCATGGTAGTGGCAATTCCTGTACTCATATTCCTTGAAAATAAGGCGTGGATTGGACTAGCGACGCAGGTAGAACGAAAAGAAATCCCACAGCAACGAAGAACTTGTAATTTGATATATACAAGAACTCTAATCTAGAATCGATCATAGACTCACAGTTACAGAAACTGTTGGAAAATCAACACAGAATTTATTGTGCAATTAATCTCTATCTTTTCCCAGATATTATCTCTCCGACATATCTAATTTGTAATTAATTGTGACTGCTGCACATTTAGTTATTGTTGAAACATTCTCCCGATTATCTCTTCTCAGAGATTTTGTGTTGACTTGCAAGGAAAGCCTTTAGTGTAGGTGTTTATTATTAACGCATCATGTTTTATTGTGAGGAAAAAGAAGAAGAGAAAGAAGCAGGAAGAAGAAGACAGAGGAAGGAGAAAAACCAGATTTGGGAGAAGGAGAAAAGTGTGCAGTTCCAGCTCAAGTCTGGATTGTTTTTGCTGATAGAAAAACTTCATTTCTCAGCTGTTATTGTATGAATGAATGTTTTGTGTGTAGCTGTAGCTGCTGTTCATTATTGGTGAATATTTATATGTATTGCTGAAGTAATTTGATGCCCAGATCTATGTTATTTGCAGCCATGTGTTTTATCTTATTTTGCTGTTATAAATTTCTGTACCTTCTCATTTTCCCTGTTTTGCATCCTTTAAATCTGCTGCATTTTATTTTCTATTGTTGTTTGAAGATTCTGTAGATTCCGTAGACTCTGTAGTTTCCATAGATCCTCGTATTTCACCTTCATCTAGTATCAGAGCTTGGCTAAACACTTCTTCTATTTCATTTCTAGTTTTTAGTTTTTCATTTGGCAGCCATTAATGGCTTCTATGTCTGGCTCATTGCTGGTTAGTGTGAAAACTCCAATTTTCATAGGAAAGAACTATGAGTATTGGTCTTTGACCATGAAATCTTTGTTTCGATCTCAAGACATTTGGAAAATGGTTGAAAATGGTTACCAGGAACCAACAGACCAAGAAGCATACAATGCTCTTACACAAGATGAAAAAGATGTCTTGAAGGAACAGAGGAAGAAGGATGGGAAAACACTGATTTATATCCATCAAGTAATGCATGAGAGCATACTCCCAAGAGTTGCAGCAACAAAGCAAGCCAAGGAAGCATGGGACACACTCCAGATTGCATATCAAGGTATGGACAAGGTTAAAACTGCTAAATTATAGCTCCTTAGAAGAGAATTTAAAAATTTATCAATGAGAAACTCAGATTCAGTAGAATCTTTCTTTACTCATGTTGTTGGTCTGATAAATCAGATCAAGTCATGTGGAGAGGTCATAGAGGATAGGAAGGTTGTTGAAAAGGTACAAAGAAGTCTCCCTTCTAAATTTGAGGCTATAGTTGTGGCTCTAGAGGAAACCAAATATTTGAGCCAGTTTAGTGTTGATGAACTACATGCCTCTCTTATCAATCATGAATATAGACTGAATAGATCAAATAGTTCAGTTGAAAATGCATTTTCATTATGGATTTCTTTAAATCATGGAAGAGGAAGGAGGATTTTTAGTCCTAGAGGAAGAGGGAGAAGTTCTCCTAGAAATGGACGTAGTAGCAGTCCTACAAATGTTGGTGGTAGAGGTCAAAATCAGAATTTTAGTCACCCAAGTGGCCAAAGATTTGACAAATCACACATTCAATGTCACTATTGTAAGAAGTTTGGGCATTATGCTCATGAATGCAAGAAAAAATAGTATGACCAGCAGAAGTAAGGTCAAAATCAGTTAAGTAGCACTCCCTCAGGAAGCATGTTCATTGCATGCACGAAGATTGCTGAAGAAATTTCTACAAACTCTCCAGTTGAGTGCAATGTTGTTCAAGAAAGCCCATGTGACATATGGTATTTAGATTTTGGCTGCAGTAATCACATGACATGTAATAAAGATTTGTTTTCTAGCTTGGATGAATCAGTTCAAACTGATGTTACACTTGGTAACAACAAAAAGTCACTATTTTGGGTAAAGGTACGGTTAATATTCTAACCAAAAAGGGGAGCCGAAGTTTATGCCTGATGTATATTATGTTGCTGGTTTAAAACACAACTTGATGAGCATTGGACAGTTGATACAAAAGGGATATAGAGTGTACATGGAAAATAATGAATGTGTTATTTTAGACAAGCTTCCAAGCAATATGCTTATTGCCAAGGTACAAATGACTGTAAACCGCATGTTTCCATTAAAAATAAGGCCAGCTATGAAAGGAAAAACAGCTCAAGTTGTTCATGAGACACATACTATCAATTCTGGAGCAGCTTTTAAGGTAGAAGATACAAAATCAGCAGTAGCCAAAGACAGCTACGGAAAAGTTCAACACAGCTATGGAAATGTTCAAAACAGCCACAAAAAGGTTCAAGACAGCTACGGAAATGTTCAAGACAGCTACAGAAATTTCCAAGACAGCTACGGAAATGTCCAAGATAGCTACGGAAATGGCCAGAACAGCTCCAAAGAGGAAAATGATGTTTCTGTAGAAACTCAAGCAGTGTTTCAATCAGTAGTAAAGGATGATTCTTGGCTATGGCATTTTAGATTTGGGCATTTATATTTTGGAGCACTAAAATTACTACATATGAAGAATATGGTAAAAGGTTTGCCATTAATTGAGAAACCGGAAAGAGTTTGTGAAGGATGTATTATGGGCAAACAACATAGAGAGTCATTTCCGGTTGGCAAGGCAAATAGAGCTATAGCTCCACTTGAGATTGTGCATTCAGATATTTGTGGGCAAATGCAAACACCATCTATAGGAGGCTGCACTTATTTTCTTACTTTTATTGATGATTTCACAAGAAAAACTTGGGTTTATTTCTTAAAACACAAATCTGATGCATTCGCTTATTTCCAGCAGTTCAAGGCACTTGTGGAGAAGCAAAGAAGCCACTACATCAAGGTTCTAAGGACGGATAGAGGCAGTGAATTTATATCTAATGAGTTTATAATTTTTGCAGATCTCATGGCATACACATGCAATTTATACAAGTGCGCTATACACCTCAGCAAAATGGTGTGGCGAAGACGAAGAACCGAATAATTATGGAGATGGCTCGTAGCATGATGGCAACCAAACATCTACCAAATGAATATTAATGAGGCAAGTGGCAACTTCTATTTATATCATGAATAGGTTCCCAACAAAGAGCGTAAGAAACAAAGTCCCTAGAGAGGCTTGGACAAGAAGGAAACATAGTGTTTCTCATATTAAGGTATTTAGATGCATAGCATATGTGCATGTTCCAGATGAGTTGAGAAGGAAGTTAGATAATAAAGGACAAAAATGTATATTTTTTGGTTACTCAGAGGAAACAAAAGCATATAAGTTGTTTGATCCTATCAATAGGAAAGTTATAATCAATCGTGATGTTCGGTTTGCAGGATGAAGCATGGGATGGAAGCATAGAGAGGACCATCAAAATTGCAGCTGTTGTCCCAAATGATGATAATATGGAAGATGAAGTGTTTCAACACCAAATATAACTCAAACAAATGATCCTTCCAATCCCGGGATGGTACGACAAGTTGCAGCTCAAGCTACACCTTCATTCACACCAAGGAGATCTTCAAGGCTGCTACCCACACCAACAAGACAACAAACTTCACAAGCATCTACACCGGCATCTACATCAATTGGTATCCTTCAAGTAACACCATCTAGCACTCCAAGTAGTTCTTCATCTGGATCCAATTCTAGTAATCATGATGCCACAAAAAACAAGGAGTTTGATTGAGTTTTATAATGTTGACACTACAAATTCATTTTCATCTTTTGCTTTATTTTCTCATATTGATGATCCGTTAACATTCAAGAGAAATTTGTGAGTAGTGATATATGGGAAAAAGCCATGGATGAGGAGATTGAATCCATTGAAAAGAACAAAACATGGGAGTTGGTTGATTTTCCGGAAGGCAAAGATGTTATTACTGTCAAATGGATTTATAAGACTAAACAAGATGCTGATGGGAAAGTGCAAAAGCTTAAATCAAGGCTAGTTGCAAGGGGCTTTACACAACAGCCCGGTATAGACTTCAATGAGACATTTGCTCCAGTTGCTTGGTTGGATACAATTAGGACTATTTTAGCTATTGCTACTTGACAACAAGTGGCATGTATATCAAATGGATGTAAAGTCTACATTCTTAAATGGATATTTAGAGGAGGAAGTGTATGTGGAACAGCCATAAGGCTATGAGCTACCGGGTCATGAAGACAAGGTGTAACGGTTGAAGAAGGCACTCTATGGATTGAAGCAAGCTCCAAGAGCTTGGTATAGCCACATGATTATTATCTCATTCAAAATGGTTTCCAAAGAAGTGGTTGTGAACCGACATTGTACATCAAGGTCAACAAGCAAGGTAACATTTTGATTGTTTTCTTGTAGGTGTATGATCTAATCTTTACGGTGATCTAAACATAAATTCTTTCAAATCAGTAATGAAGAATGAATTTGAAATGACTGATTTGGGTCTTATGAGGTATTTCTTGGGGATTGAAGTCCATCAATCCAATGATGGTATATTTATTTCTCAATATAAATATGCAAATGAATTCTTGAAGAGATTTAATATGGCAAGGTGCAAGGTATCCCCAACACCGGTTATGACAGGGATGAAGTTAAGCAAGGAAGATGATGGAGCATGTGTGGATTCTACATTGTTCAAGAGGCTGGTTGGAAGCCTTATGTACTTAACAGCCACAAGGCCGGATATTATGTATGGTGTAAGTCTGATTTCAAGGTTTATGGAGTCTCCAAAAGACTCACATTGGCAGGTCGGTAAGAGAATATTGAGGTATGTAAGTGGTACAAAGGATTTTGGTATATTGTATTCCACTTCAGATGATTTCAGTCTTGTTGGGTACATTGATAGTGATTGTGGGGGAAACATAAATGATAGGAAAAGTACTTTTGTGTATACTTTTCACTATGGTATAGGTGTTGTGTCATGGGCATCAAAGAAACAACCCATTGTGACTCTTTCTTCACTTGAAGTTGAGTATGTGGCAGCCACTAGTGCTGTGTGTCAAGTTGTTTGGATGTGAAGGATGTTGAAAGATTTGATGCATGATCAAAAGGAAGCCACTACAAGATTCTATGATAATATTTCAGCCATAGCATTATCTAAAATCATGTGTTTCACAAAAGAACTAAGCATATTGATACGAGGTATCATTTTATCGAGAGCTTGTAAGCAACAAAGAAATTTGTCTTGATTTTTATAGGTCTCGAAGATTAGGTGGCTACCATATTTACAAAAGAACTGGAAAAAGATACATTTGAGTATTTACGAAGTGGCTTAGGATTTTTCGACTTTGCACAAGTTAGCAGCTTCGGAAAACTGTCAGTTAGCTATGGAAATGCTACAACAATTTTTGAACAAACGTGATTCATATTTCTAATGATCTGCAACAATTCATAATTAAGGGGGAGTGTTGGAAAATCAAAGCATAATTTATTGTACAATTAATCTCTATATTTTACCAATATTATCTCTCTGACATATCTGATTTGTAATTAATTATGACTACTACACATTTAGTTTTTGTTGAAACATTCTCCCTGATTATCTCTTGTCGGAGATTTTGTGTTGACTTGCAAGGCAAACCTTTTGTGTAGGTGTTTATTATTAATGCATCATGTTTTATTGTAAGAAAAAAGAAGAAGAGAAAGAAGCGGGAAGAAGAAGAAGAGAGGAAGGAGAAAACCAGATTTTGGAGAAGGAGAAAAGTGCGCAGTCCAGCTCAAGTCTAGATTTTTTTTGCTGATAGAAAAACTTCATTTCTCAGTTGTTATTGTATGAATGAATGTTTTGTGTGCAATTTTAGCTGCTGTTAATTATTGGTGAATATTTATATGTATTGCTGAAGCAATTTGATGCCCAGATCTGTGTTATTTGCAGCCATGTGTTTTATCTTATTTTGTTGTTATAAATTTTTGTACCTTCTCATTTTCCCTATTCTCGCATCCTTTAAATCCACTTTGCATTTTATTTTCTATTTTTGTTTGAAGATTCTCGTAAATTAGTAGACTCTGCAATTTCCATAGATCCTCATATTCCCTTTAGAAACTACTTAATTAGCTCAAAAATCGACGGTTGGTGGTCTTCATATTAAGAAAAATAAACGCTTTTGCGTATAATTAATTGTTTTGCGTAAGCACATTGATGCTTAATTCATGTTCTGGCAAGTGCCAACTAATCCTACCACTCCTCATGGGGGACTTATTGCCTGCGGCGATCCAAGAAGCAATGCTCAGTGCATCGCTTCACATAGCAATTTTTTCCAAAAACTATGCACAATCTGCCTGGTGTTTGGCAGAGCTTTCATTTATGCTCAAAACTGGTACCCCAATTGTTCCTATTTTCTACCATGTTCATCCTGCCAATCTCCGATGGGTTGGAAAAGGAGCCTATCCTCATGCATTTTCTCAGCACGAAAACAAAGGTAGATACAGTTCAGAAATGGTTGAGGATTGGAAGAAGGTGCTCTACAACGTTTCGTTTTATTCCGGGAACATCATTAATAATGAGGAGTGAGTACCAAATACTGTGTCTCCTACACTTACAGTTCTTCTTTCTATCCATTTCTAGGTATAATAGTCACTCTTAAAAGGGTCATGTCGATTCTATTTCATTTTTATGTTGTTCTGTATGTTTAGTGATGAAGGGAGGTTGCTGAAGAATATTGTGAATTGTGTAAAGAAAGTAATAAAAAAGGTACCATTAGTAGTTGCAAAATATCAAGTGGGTTGGATGAAGCTGTAAAAGACTTTTAAATGTTTACTGTAAAATCTTCCCAAAGTCATCATAATGTCCAGATTGTGGGAATTTGGGGCATGGGTGGTTCTAGATGGATTTGAGGAGCTTGTTAAAAACTTCTTAGATGCTTGCAATGGATTACCCCTGTCTTTAAAGGTATTTGGAGGACAGCTATATGGAAAATCCAGCAAGGATTATTGGAAGTCTCAGCTAGATAAAATCTCCAGAATATTACCTAGAGATGTCAAAGAGAGCTTAAAAATAAGCTATGATGCCCTTGACGATGAAGAGAAAGAGATATTCTTAGATACAACTTGTTTCTTCATCGAAGAAGAGAACACTCTAGCAATCGAGGTATGGGACGGATTGGGGTGGAGTGGTCTGCACAGTTGGGAATCACTTGTGAATAAGTGCCTGGTTGACCTTGACGAGAGTAGTCGCATAAGAATGCATGACCACTTGAGGGATCTAGGAAGGGAAATTGCAAGTCAACAGTCACCCCACCGTATTTGGTTTCCCGAGCAGGTTACCGATGTCCAGATCCAAATAGAGGTGAGGTTAATACTCTTTTGTGGTGAAACTTCTCTGTCTCTCTGTGTTTTTGTTTGGGAGATTGTTTATATGTTTCTTTAATTTTTTAACATAATTTTTTTAATCTCCAGAGAAGATTTGGCATTCGAGGAATAATGGCTACAACAGTTGAATCAATTAGTGAGGTTGATGAAGAGCTTTGTGATCTGGCATCCTCTTCACGTAGATTAAAAAAAAATTTTAAGAGGACATTTTTTCATCAAGTAATTGGAAAATTAGTATCATGAGAGTTGGTCTTGCTTTTTTGTACTAAAATCGGGAAAATAAATCTTCCCTCTCCACTTTCTTTGAAAAGATTGAGAGTTTTAGACCTCTATGAAAGATGGAGAGGTGAAAAACACTTAGAAGAACTATGGGAGGTTGAGGGCGATGTGAGTATCTTTGCTTTCAAGCTATTTTAAGTCTATATTTATAGTAGTCGTGTGTTTTCATGCTTTAAAATGTAATGCAGGCTCCAGTGCAATTTACGAGAATTGGTAATTTCTAAATGTGAAAATTTCCAAAGCTTTCCAAATTCAATAAAATTTCTCCAACATTTGAAAAAAATAGTCATCAATGGTAGAAACCTCAAGGTTCTGCCGAGAAGAATTATTGAATGTCAATGGGAATTTGTCCTCCTTAACTAATCTTACAAGATATTGCTCTAACCAGCTGCAAACTTTTTCGGGCTCTATTATAAATTTGTTCTCCTTGACTATACTTAGCATTAGTCTTTGTCCCAAGCTGGAATCTTTATCGGACTCTGTGGGGTGTCTCAATCTCTTAAAGCATTTAAGCATAGGGCATTCTGGAGTAAATTCTTTACCAAAATCAGTTAGGCAACTGATTAATCTTCAAAGTTTGCAGATAACCAAGTGCCCTCTCAGTGAATTGGATTTTGGGATAGGGTCAGATACTTCTTCACTGTGTAGCCTTAAGTGGATAAGCCTAGACAACACTAAAGTGTTCAAGATTTCAATTTCTGAAGACTGTTGTCCAGCCCTTGAGAGTCTCGAACTACACAAAAATCATTGTTTAAAGGAGATAGAAGCCCTGCCAACCAGAGTCAAGAACATAAACTTGAGTTACTGTGAAATATTGAGGAATATGAGGGGTATTGGTCATCTGGTAAATCTTCAAAAGCTTAGGATAATTGGCAGCCCAGAATTGGACGAGCTTCCAAGTTTTGTAGAATTAGCATCTCTACAAGAATTTGAACTGAAAGATTGCTACAAAGTT
The DNA here is from genome assembly GCA_018340775.1 of Taxus wallichiana var. yunnanensis. Classification (NCBI taxonomy): domain Eukaryota; kingdom Viridiplantae; phylum Streptophyta; class Pinopsida; order Cupressales; family Taxaceae; genus Taxus; species Taxus wallichiana. Next base: position 701,714,517 of record CM031240.1, read on the forward strand.
GAGAAAATACAAGGTGTACAACATTGCAGATCATTGAAGGAGTTGAGATTAGATACCTCCTGGGAGGTGCCGGGTATAGAAAGCTTGGAAAATGTGGATGGATTGCGGAGGCTACAACTCACAACATACAAGAGATCAGCACTTGAACCTTGCATTCAAATGTAGGTAACAATTCTTTCCTCTGTGCCTAAACATCACGAATGTTTGACAGTTGATTATAAAGTCAAATTTATAATGAATTTTTAAAAAATGTTTGCAGTGCAATGGTAGGCTGTGAGACTTGCAAACCATAAATTAAGGCTTCAAATTTTACTGGCTTTGGTTCTAGTTTATGCTAACATATGTGATGTTTAGTCTTTTTTATCTGATTGTGCATTGATCACTGAATGTCTTGTAAAGAATTTGCAGAAATGGTCGGGTGAAATAATAATATGTACAAGGGTAGTTTCTGATGCTGGGTCCCTGGAAAACTCATTCGCCTTTCCCAATCTCTTTGTCGTCGACTCCTTTGCCAATGCAAAACTTGAGCCCTACCCCTCCCAAATATTGGTGCAGAAGTGGTGCTCCAATGCCGATGCCATTAAGGTATGCTTTGTTATAAAATGTGCTCCTCCATCTATTCAATTAATTATATGCAGCAATGCTCATAAAATAATATCTGAAATGGAGGTGCATGAGGGTAAATGGGTATGGATAGGTGTCTTCACAAAAATGATCTCCTTGGTTCTCTACAAAGGAGTATGGAATCTACGAATTTCAAAATATGATGGCTTACTACAAAGATGATGAAGTAGAGAAAGGTTTTCTTGTGACAGGGGAGGAGAAGAGCATTGTGGAGGCTTTCCCCCAATTATTGTCACTTTTAGGAAGTTGAGATCATTAAGCAGCGCCCCTACATGGTTCTAGAGTATTGCAATGAGTAAATCAGGAGTAAAAATATTTGTAGGTGATAAGGCTAGAGATAATATATTTACACTTATTTGCAGGTGAAAATTGTATTTTTATTAACCGTAACACACTGTAATTAGAAACAATTTAGATTTAATTTCATAATAGAGGTCATGGATTATAGAAAAATAGTAAAATAGTAAAGTGTTTACAAAAATTAGGGTTTCTAGGATAGTATTCGATTTCATCTGATTTGGATGTTGGAAGAAATATGTTTAACTCTTAGAGTGCAGATTGCCAAACCCTGTTGATCATTTTTGTCAACTACTGGCCAATTCCATATGGAAAACAAATGATTGCTACCTGTCCAAAATAGTTTTGTGTATTCAGATTGAATCTGATTGTTCGAATGTGTTTTTCATGCCTTAATGTGTGAAAACATATTTCAATTTGCCTAGATCACTTGCAAATCACTAGGAAATTGATCTTATTTTTTCTAGAACCCTGATTTAGTGTCCAGGTTTGCATAGTATGTAACGAAAACAAATTATTTTTGGGGCCTATGCTAGACCAAAGAAACATGTAGCTTCCTTGATATTTATCAAGCCCCCTAACAAGATAACAATGCAAAAATCAACAAACAAGTGCAATGCATTCAACAAGAAGTCTTGTATGGTGCAGGAGCCCAATGCTTATCTTTGCAATGCATGTAGTGAGTCGATTAGGATCAAGATATACATGCTTCTATATACTATAAATCGGTCATTTGGTACGAGGATGTCAAAACATAATAGGTTATTTCTTTAAAACTTCAATATGGTTGTGCTCATGTAATCTTGCATTTTTAACTTGTTCTAAATGCACCGGCGCACCTTTGTATTTATAGATCATTTAAATTCAAATTTGGAATCTATTAGCATGCAAGTCGACAAACAACAGGGAAGAAAGTAAAAAATGGCTGAAAAGTTTGATAAATCAAATTACAAGAAAAAGGGCCCATAAAATACAAACGTCCATCTCCATTTAAAGTTAAGCATTTTTGTGTGGTACAAAAATGGTCATCAACCCACGTTTCTACAGTATCTATTGATAAACAACATGGATCTACACCAATTGAAGCATTTTTATATCCAAACAATCAGCTATCCAAGTTTTTACCATGAGTCTTTAGCAATGCACATAAGCTTCCATCGTTCACAACTGTATCATAGCTTGTAAGAAATAATGGCCATCAGTCCAAAGTAGAGCATCATATGTTAGTATCAAGGCTGAACCAGCACAGCCAATAAACCAAACACATAATTCCATTTTCTCTCTCTAGATAATCAAACTTACTGGTAATGAAGAACCTTTGAAACCCATCAAAACCTTTAATTATTTGCAAATACAAACATTGTTTGGGCAAAAACACAACTACTTAGTTGCAATCATTGAAAACATGTACACACGGAACGGAAAACAGGAAAGGAAAGCAACCTGAAATTGAGTTCACGAAAGCAAACTATTTGCAAGGAGAAAAGAGAGACTGTGGAACCAAATATGATGATTCACATGTTGAAATAAATATGAGCCCTCACGTGACAATTTTGAGCAAGATGATAGACAACTCTAACAGAGTTGTGAGGATATTTGCAAACAAGTAAGTAAACTATTGCTAGATAGTAGTCAAATCCAAAAATAAGTCTATAAAATTGAAATATGAGGCACAAACTATGTTTCACAAGAGAATATTGTGTTATGCCACTTGTTTACAGGGAAAGTAAATTGGATGTTTTTATAACAAGAGCAAAAGGAAGGCTTTGGATGAAAATTAATGACTTATTCTTCAAATTTGATCCCCTTGCCACCAGTTAACCTTGATAATTTATGTTAAAACCTAAACTGCCTGGCATCAATCACTAAGTTTGTTCATTTTACTCGATTCAAAAGAGAAATTGTACAAAACTGATAAGCATTTTACAAATCCTTGAACCAAGCAACGCAACAAAACGTACTTGGTTGTAGATTCTCTACAGAATTTTTTGTAAAAATTGACATGTTTTTGGGATATTTTACTAATTGAAAAGTACTTGATTTCTGTAAAAAAGGTAAGAAATTAGCTGATTGGAAAAAATTAGGAGATAAAGATTCTCCTGTTGTGAACATACCTTGGCTGCAAAGTCTCCTCCATATGCTCTAACTAGCTCCTTGAGCCTCAACAACATTGCAATATGATGATTGGCTTGACTGACAATAAAGTGATTTGACATTGAACAACTCCTTGAGTTGCATCATGGGCAGATCACTCTCAAGGCTTCCATCTCTCCACTTCCATACCCCAATGCCCGATGATGACTCCTCGGGCCCAACCTGAAAGGGGGTATGGTAAGGCGCAAGCTCCCCATTCCTATCCTTGGCCAGCTGTTGGGCCTGAAACAGCCCCGAAAAGGCACAGGAAGCAGTCACAACACTCCATATCACAACATGGGGGGAAGTAAGATAATTAAGGCACCTAGGGGTTCGTGCTTCCTAGGAGAACACACAGAGATTCCCAAGACCCTCTTGGTCATATCGCAAGCCTCTGAAAGGTCATATTGGATGTCAAGTCCCTATCATCCTTTGTAGCTTCCTGATCTCATACACAACACCCAAGGTCAGAATCCTTCTAATGATGGCAAATATACCACCCAGCTGATCAAAAAATCGAGAGTAGGCAATGAGTCCTCTTAAAAGATTTGTAATTCTGGCCATGTCCGGGTGGCAGTGACAGAGCACATGATCGATCCTATAGTTGCCCCTGCAATGACCCTTGGTAGAAGCCGATTCTCTATTAGGGTTTTCACAACACCGACATGAAATGACCCCGGAGAAGCACCCCCACCGAGCAATAAGGTTTTCCGGCCAAAGGCGTGCCCATCACTTGTGATCTCCAAAAATATTCCTTTGCTCCACGCACGACCTCCACACAAGCCAACACGGCAACATGACAGGGCAGGGCACAAATGAGAATTTTAATAAAAAGTAAACCTGGTGTGGTGGAATTATTCCACATCCTACCTACCTATCGCCCTCGAGCCCCGTGAATGGACAGCACAAATCCATTACCCGATCGGAACACCCCTCACCACCAGAAAATGCAATGGAACATGCCAAAATGTGTATTCGACGACCTTCCAAAAGTCAACGATTAACAATTAACAATGCGAAAATATTATTTACTATTTTTTTAAAAATAGAAAAAGGGGGAAATTTGAGATGAAATGTTAAATTTGAGACAAAATTTTAATATTGTCACTAAGTTTTGTCTCAAAATTACCCCTATGTAGTGGTGGGGAAACCTCCATGGACGAAATTTTTTTCCTTAGGCTTCAAGGTCATAATCCAGACCTCTAATTCTATCTCCCTTGTTCTTCTGCAAGCATTTTTCTTGATCACATGGTGTTCCCAATTAACTACTAGAAATAACCAAGTCATTACACATCAATAAAGAGAGCAAACTTGTTAAATGATAAATCAAAATCAAGATTAGAATGCTAAAGGTGGGTAAAATAATGCAATTGAAAGGACATTGTGCAATCCATTACCATTATCTTCTTCATATTCAAAAGAGGATGGCCAATATAAAATATTTGATAGGTGCCTTGGGAAAACAGGCAAGGCCATGATTTAGATTTTTTGTCAGCATATGCATAGTGAACCATCATTTTGACCTCTTCCTCCTTCAGATAGCCCGGGCTGCATAGTTGATGCACCCAATGACAATTTTATTGGTACATTCAATGAAAGGTCATTTAGAGGTATTTATATTTTCTTAGCTATAATGGGATTCAAGGTCACAAATATTAAGGTGTAAATGTTGTAGAGGAAGTCAATATGAAAAACTACTCGAAACAAGATATCATTTGAGGCATTTAAGAATTTAGAAAAGCATGACAAACAATATTATTGATTCATTTGATGTATAAATCATTGTCAAATAGAAAATCAGATTAAAGCTGACAACCAAATGATATGATAAACCATTATCACAGAGGAGATGTATTTAATCAAATCCTCAGAGATTATATTATAACCATATTTTACAAAAGACGAAGGAACCTAGCAGTTTAGCTTTGTTATAAATCTTATCTAGATGCTAAGGAATCGACGACTAAGCCTACATATATAAAAAAATCCTTTTTGCTTCAGCAACCATCTTAAATGGTTGAATAAACATCTTAATTCATGCTTCTGTTCTATTGCCTTCTGATGTCGTCAGATTACTATATACAATGCCGTATAAAAAAGAAAAAAAAAAACAGTAGTATGTATATTGATTTCATACCTGTAAGGGTGTCAATGGTAGATTTAGCTAGATGTTTCCTTCCATCCATTGTATCCTCCATAAAAAAATCAAAAGGGAGCCATGTGGAAGCCTGACCTACTCCATAATTGTGCCCAAATGCTATTGTCCAAGAACCTGAACCAATAAGCTCTTTGATTCCCTAGCGATTTCTTGGTTGATATTCTCATATTAAGGAGATAAAATCCCTGCAAATCCATTAGAGTTAAAATAAGAAAACTGATAAACGTGAGGAAACACATTTGCATTCAACACAACCTAAAATAAAGGAGTACCATCGCTGCTGGATAATGAATCCTAGGAATGACACAACAAAATGATAGAACGAAATCAGTTTTGAATTGCCTACAAATAACAACAACGAGATGATGCAGTTGATTTTATGCCCAAAAAAAACTATTCATGTGACAAGTGTCTCACATGCTTATGTTTCGATGCCATTTGGTGAAATTGTATTAATAACATGCACATTTACAAAGCTTCATCTACAGCCAAATGTTGGAGCTAGAAAATTATTAGCTAGTAGTGGTAGTTATATATTTATTATTTATAAAATAATTAATATTTTTAAAGAACATTATTTATAACAATAAAAATAATATTTTAAAGTTCTTAGTTTTTTATTATAAATTGAATTTTCAAAAGGATTAGTTATGTTTAATAATATATGTAGAGTTATATAATTAACAAAAATAAATTACTCTTCCTAATAGATGTAATAAAATATATATTTTTAATATATATGAATTTTTCATAATATTTAAAAGTTAATTTAATTTAAGTATAAGTTTTTAAAAAATTGTAAAATTTTTTTAATCTTTATAATGTGGTATATTTATATTAGGTGATTTTGAAATTTAATATCGATATAAAGTTTAAGTTCTATTTTTAAAATATTGTATAAATGTAATATAGTAAACTAAATTTCAATTTGTTTTTCTATTTTCAATAAGATGTGGAATTTCTATGTTGAAGTGTTGGATACATGACTTCTCTACAAATTTTTCATTACATGTAAATTGTAGCATATCTACAAAACATAAAATTGAATAAAATATTTTTTAGAGATACTACAATTATTCTACAATTCTTTTAAATTATAAAAATGTTGTGATATAATTGTGATAAAAAAACTTATATATTGTAGATATATATATATATATATATATATATATATATATATATATATATATAATGTTGGATCGGCTATGTACAAATAATTGTATTTTAAAGAAATAGGCCGTTGTAAAAATAAGGAGTCTAGGGTTTACATTATATGGTATGGGTGGAGGCGTCATCGCCACCCTACACAAATTTATTTTACCAACAAAGCTTTAAGCAAATTTTATTTATTCTTTTGTTTCATACAAACCTTGTTTCCACATAAAAAAGGTAGGCTTATTTGTTTTTTTTTAAGTTTGATTTATCTTTATTCATTTACATTACTTTATAAATCCTATAGATATGATTAACACATATGCCCATTCATTCGTAAAAACTATTTAATAATATAATAACTATTAATATATGTTTTTTTAATCTAAATTTTAAGTATTGATAATAAAACAATATCTTATTTAATAGTTGTATTAATATATTTAAATAATTATATATATTTTTGGTAAGTTTTTTTATAATTTGTTTTCTACAATATATTTCTTAAATAATATTTGTATGTAAAACAAAATTATAAGAGTACAAAAGATGCATGAAATTTGTATATTTATGCCGAGAGGCATTCTCATATATATATATATATATATATATATATATATATATATATATATATATATATATATATATATTATGTCGAGAGACATTCTCTTGCCCATGAAATTGTGTCCATGATATTTAATTTTAATTTGTTAAATTCTTGGTGTGGGGAAGTAAATAATATAATTTGTTAAATTCTAGAGTGTGGGGAAGTAAATAATTTAATTTGTTAAATTCCGAGTGTGAGGAAGTAAATAAAATATTTTTAAACACTTTAGTAATTTACTAATTTAATTTAACTCTTGGGAAATTACATAGATTAAAGTGAAGAGGGTGTGGGGAAGTAAATAATTTAATTTGTTAAATTCTCGGGTGTGGGGAAGTAAATAATTTAAAGGTTAAATAATTTAAAAAAAATACTTTAGTAAATTAATTTTTTAAATTATCGGGTGTGGGGAAGTGAATTATATTTAAAAATTAAAGTAAATAAATTGTTTAAAGGATTAAAAACTACTCTTAATGTGTTAATTTAAAAATTATAATGTTTAAATAAATAAGTTTAAATATGCAATATATTATTAGGTAAATAATTTTAAGTAATAAATAAGTTATTAAAAACAATTACATAACTTCCCCATGCATTATAATAATTTAATTTGTTCCTTACAAACAAACCCGGATTGGAAATTGTGACAGGTTGATAGTAAGATCTTATTCTTTTTGTTTCATTTCAATAAACATTTCTATGTGTAGATATTACTTTAATAACGTTTGTATTTTTAATAAACCCATATATTGAATAAATTTTTTTCTAATGTTTCCATATTCCCTGACATAGAAAACCAACATTTCTATGTGTAGATGGTAATTATTATTTTAATAATGTTTGTATTTTTAATAAACCCATGTAAAACTATTTATTTTTACTTTAACAATTTATTTAAATAAAGTTTTTAAATAGTTATTATTCAAAGTGATATGTAATTTATAATAGTAGTAACTTAGAGTGAGATGTGATAGTCTCTCTACAAACTTTTCTTTTAAAAAGACAAACGGAAACATTACAATTAGAGATGTATTAGCAATATCATCTAAAAATTATAGAAACTTGTAAAATATTTCAATTATTAAGATTTTGCTTTTGTTATATAGATAATTTTTAAATAGTTCAATTATTAAAATTTTGCTTTTATTATATAGACAATTTTTAACATCTTAGCGTGCATTGTGTATTTAAAAATTGAATATTTGTACATTTATAATTTTAAGACATTGACTAATATAAACTTTTTGAAAAAAAAGAATGTGATATTTATGAGAGGAAGTTACAAAACACTTTACTAATTTAATGTGTTAAATTCTTGGTGTGTGGAAGTAAATAATATAATTTTTTAAATTCTTAAGTGCTGGGAAAGTAAATAATTTAAAGGTAAAAAATATTTTACTAAATTAATTTTAATAATTTAAAGGTAAAAACACTTTGGTAATTTAATTGTTTAAACACTTTAGTAATTTAATTTAAATTTAGTAATTATTAATTAAATTTAAAATTAAAGTAAAAGGGTGTGGGGAAGTAAATAAAATATTTTTTTAAACACTTTAGTAATTTAGATTGTTAAATTCCGAGTGTGGGGAAATAAAAATAGTGCACCATGGAATGATGAATATCGAGGTGAAGAATACACAAGTAAAGTGAAAAAATCATAAGTAGGATGAAAGGTAATGGGTTCATTATAGACGATGAATTAGCCTCGAATTTCAATTATGACACCTTGGGTGCTAAACACAAACAAACACTTGATATAATAATGACACATTATAATCAACATCGAAATAACATTTCGTTGCTCATGATAGTTCAAGGAACAACAGAACAGGATAATTGTATTTGTTTGGTGTGATTCTTTAGGAACTCTTTGATGCATCATTCCCGAACATTCTCCTCTTTTATTGATTGCACTAACATGAGTTGCAGCTTTTAATATTGGCGCCTTGATCATCCATTCACAACTTTAAATCCCTATTAAAGATTTTGTACAATTGGAGGGATCGAGACTTGCAACATTCCGACAAGAGATTTGCCACATAAAATATGTATTGATTGATGAAATGAGCTTTGTCGGACAAAGTTTTCTAGAAAACATGGACTTACGACTTCGTCAAGCATTCCTTAAAAGAGCAGACATGAGTTTTGGTGGTGTTTCTATGATTTTGGTAGGAGATTTGGGGCAACTTCCTCCTGTTACCGATAAACCGCCATATGATAGTAATAGACGTGCAAAGCTATTATGGGAAGCATTCGGAATAGTTATTACATTGGATAAGGTATTTAGGCAAGTAGGAGAAGATGAATACCAAAAGTGTTTTCGAGAACTTCTAGCCAATCTCAGAGATGCAAATCCGACACTGGATGATTGGATGTTGTTAATGAGTAGAACAAGTTCTGCATTAGACAAAGATAAAAATGAAGAATTCTATAATAATATTCACCTAATGGTAAGAAAGATTAACATGAAAAACTACACAAAGAAAATTGCATTCATTGAAAAGACCTGTTGCATGTAGCATTGCAACTAGAACAAGTACCAATAACACATTGGCAAGAGATAGGAATGACGAACTTGATTTAGAATTATTAATTTCTAATGATTCAAGGGTTATGCTAACATCCAATCTTTAGATAGAATCGGGGTTATAAATGGAGCTCGGCATATATTCGAAATATAGTATATGCACTGACATTCTCATTTATATATATATTGAGTGGAGGAGTCTGATGTCGTGCACGTGAAATTGTGTCTGTGATATTTAATTTTAATTTGTAAAATTCGTGCGAGCAAGTTACAAAACACTTTACTAATTTAATTTATTAAATTCTTGGGTGTGGGGAAGTAAATAATTTAAAGGTAAAAAACATTTTATTAAAAAACACTTTGGTAATTTAATTTTTAAAACACTTTAGTAATTTAATGAAACTTTAGTAATTACTAATTAAATGTAAAATTAAAGTAAAAAGGGTGTGGGGAAGTAAGTAATTTAATTTGTTAAATTCCGAGTGTGGGGAAGTAAATAAAATAATTTTTTAAACACTTTAGTAATTTACTAATTTAATTTAACTTTAGTAATTTACTAATTTAATTTAAGTCTTGGGAAATTACATAAATTAAAGTGAAGAGGGTGTCGTAGAAGTAAATAATTTCATTTGTTAAATTCTCGGGTGTTGGGAGATAAATAATTTAAAAATATATTTTAGTAAATTAATTTTTTTAAATTACCGTGTGTGGAGAAGCGAATTATATTTAAAAATTAAAGTAAATAAATTGCTTAAATGAGTAAAAATATTTTTAATGTGTTAATTTAAAAACTATAATGTTTAAATAAATAAATAAGTTTAAATATGCAATATATTATTAGGTAAATAATTTTAAGTAATAAATAAGTTATTAAAAATAGTTACATAACTTCCCCATGCATTATAATAATTTAATTTGTTCCTTACAAACAAACCCAGATTGGAAATTGTGACAGGTTCAATAACGTGATAGTAAGATCTTATGCTTTTGTTTCATTTCAATAAACATTTTTATGTGTAGATGGTAATTATTACTTTAATAATGTTTAAATTTTTAATAAACTCATATATTGAATAAATTTTTCCTAAGGTTTTCATATTCCCTAACATAGAAAACCAACATTTCTATGTGTAGATGGTAATTATTATTTTAATACTGTTTGTATTATTAATAAATCCATGTAAAACTATTTACTTTTACTTTAACAATTTATTTAAATAAAGTTTTTAAATAGTTATTATTCAAAGTGATGTGTAATTTATAATAGTAGTAACTTAGAGTGAGATGTGATAGTCTCTCTACAAACTTTTCTTTTAAAAAGACAATTAGAAACATTACAATTAGAGATGTATTAGCAATATCATCTAAAAATTATAAACTTGTAAAATATTTCAATTATTAAGATTTTGCTTTTGTTATATAGATAATTTTTAAATAGTTCAATTATTAAGATTTTGCTTTTATTATATAGACAATTTTTAACATCTTAGTGTGCATTGTGTATTTAAAATATGAATATTTATACATTTATAATTTTAAGACATGACTAAATTAAACTTTTGAAAAAAAAAGAATGTGATGTTTATGAGAAATTTTTGTATCCGTATATATATCCTTACACTATTTTCATTGGGAACATTTTTGGATATTTATATGAGAATTCTGGTGTCCGTGATATTTTATTTTAATTTGTAAAATTTGTGGGGGAAGTTACAAAACACTTTACTAATTTAATGTGTTAAATTCTTAGTGTGGGAAAGTAAATAATATAATTTGTTAAAATCTAAGGTGTGAGGAAGTAAATAATTTAAAGGTTAAAAACATTTTACTAAATTAAATTTATAATTTAAAGGTAAAAACACTTTGGTAATTTAATTTTTAAACACTTTAGTAATTACTAATTAAATTTAAAATTAAAGTAAAAAGGGTGTGGGGTAGTAAATACTTTAATTTGTTAAATTCCGAGTTTAGGAAGTAAATAAAATAACTTTTAAACACTTTAGTAATTTAAATTGTTAAATTTTGAGTGTGGGGAGTAAAAGGGTGCACCATGGAATGCTTGAATATCGAGGTGAAGAATACATAAGTAAAGCGAAAAAATTTATAAGCGGGATGAAAGATAATGGGTTGGTTATAGACGATGAATTAGCCTCAAATTTCAATTGTGACACCTTGGGTGCTAAACAAAACAAACACATGATATAATAATGACACATTATAATCAACATTGAAATAACATTCCATTGCTCATGCTAGTTCAAGGAATAGCGGGAACAAGATAATCGTATTTGATTGGTGCGATTCATCAGGCACTTTTTGATGCATCATTCCCTGAACGTTCTCCTCTTCTATTGCTTGCACTAACAGGAGTCGCAGATTTTAATAATGGCACCTTGACCATCCATTCACAACTTCAAATCCCTATTACAGATTTTGTAGAATTGGAGGGATCGAGACTTGCAACATTCCAACAAGAGATTTGCCACATAAAATATGTATTGATTGATGAAATGAGCTTCGTCGGACAAAGTTTGCTAGAAAATGTGGACTCCCGACTTCGTCAAGCATTCCCTGAAAGAGCAGACATGAGTTTTGGTGGTGTTTCTATGATTTTGGTAGGAGATTTGGGGCAACTTCCTCTTGTTACCGATAAACCACCATATGATAGTAATAGACGTGTAAAATTGTTATGGGAAGCATTCGGAATAGTTATTACATTGGATAAGGTATTTAGGCAAGTAGGAGAAGATGAAGACCAAAAGCATTTTTGATAAACTCTAGCCAATATTCAGAGATGTGAATCCGACACTGGATGATTGGATGTTGTTAATAAGTAGAACAAGTTCGCATTAGACAAAGATTAAAATGAAGAATTCTATTGTAATGCCCCGTTTGGCAGTTTATTGTGGTTAAGAGTGGTGGTGACAAACCTATCTTTAATTATAAATTTAGGGCTACTCATGGGTGTGGAACGAGTAATTCTAGGGGGTTTTTGTAGATAGGATTTAGTCTCCTCCCAACCACCCTACCTACAGACTGTAATGACCATCATGTTTGTACCTTGCGTGAGGATTCGGTGGAGTCCCGTTTTTCTTCACCATGATCTTATTTTGATTTCCTTCTTCAATGCATATAGGTGGAGTGTTGGGCGTTTCTTTCTCACCGGCACGTTTTCTCTACCTCTTGGTCAGCTTTGTGTGGATCTTTGGGTTCGATATGGTGGTGGATGGAGCTTCGAGCTAGTGAAGCAGGCGGGTGTGAGGCATTTTCTTCTTGTCTCCTCCCTGGACGCTTTCCTTCCTCACGTGCTGTTCTTTTGCTCGCCCGTGGATGAGGGCCTATTAACTTGATAAAGTATGGGCGTGGTTTTTGTTGTTTCCGGATGCGTTTTGGGGAGAAAGGAGTGTTGTCTTCTTTTATCGGCCACGCTACGCCTACTACCTTGTGAGGTAGGTGTATTTCCTCCATTTTCTTGGGTGCTGCGAGGTGTGTTCTAGTTGGGAATCTTCAGCAACAACTCAACCTGCAAAGTGTTTAACCAGCAGCAGGCATGTTATAGTAAGGTAGAAGCCTTTTTAGCGCCTCCAACAAGTAGTTTGTCCAACTATGTTGTTTTCTGTTTTGTATTAAAGCATCCTCTGATTCGGGTCTCTCCTTCAAGATATTTCTATCAGAATCGACTATGTGACAGTGAGAGTGTTACCAGGAGACCTGATGAAATTTATTTGCTATGATTCTCTACTGAGACCTTACTTGTTTTACGACGCACTCATGGAAGAGGATCTCATGGAGGCAGATCTGCGTTTCATATCGAATATTCATGAAGCACGATTTTCTTTGAAATTATATGGGCTTCTTCAATGAGTCACCGAGTTGGGAGGCTAAAGGTTTTCTGTTGGAATTATAACACCTTACAAGCTACACTAAAATGTTTGCACAAAGAGTTTGATCTTTGTCCTCAAATCATTGAAGGAAAAGGTTTATTTATCATTACGGTAGATGCCTTCGTGAGCCGGGAGCGATGTAATCATTATGTCTTGTGTCCGAGCTTCAAGTCATGGGGTTAGCTTTGTAGCTGATATTTGATGCATGAATGTGGCATTAGCACGAGCTCACGAGCACTTTGAGTTAAGGGCAAATCAGCTACATTGAAGCAATCTAGTGGTGATCACCTTAATTGAGGATGCTAAGTCTAGGGACTATTTTACGGATATGTTCAAATGGCTTTATATACTTACAAGCAAATGCAAAGAGTAGGTGTAAAGCCAAACTCCACAACCTTTGATAGCATCTCCACACCTATACCAAAGTGGGATTGTTTGAGTAGGGCATGGACATTCTCCAATGCTTTTGAAAAAAGATATTTTTGTTGCTTGTTGTATCTGCTAGTGTCCTGGGTGCATAACTGTCTTAAGACGGATTTTTACTCCTGATCTGGATGCTCAACAAAGTGTTCGGATGGTTTGGGCAAAACTTGAAAGAAATGTGGTCTTTTCGACAGCAATGATTGTTGGTTGTGGACAAATTGGGTGGGTTGAGACACCTTGGAAACTTGGAAAATAATGGAAAAGGGTCAAGGTTGTGTCGAATGCTTTATTTTCGGTGCGTTGGTAGATACATATGCAAAGTGGAAGCAAGCATAAGACACCCAAACTGTTTGACAAAATTCTGAGTGAAATATGGCCAAAGGACAGCAAGGATTGCATGATATGTTTTGGAATGGGTTTGTTGAGGAGGCATAGGAAGTTGAAACAAATCTGAGTAACTTGGGTAAATCCATCTCCTACAACCTTTGCTTTCCGTGACATCCTTGCTAGGTTCTTCTCTGAAAATATCTCCTCCAGCCTTGTGTAGATCACTTGTGTTTGTGGTAGCACGTATAGGGTATGTGAGTTGGTTGTCGAATCCCACAAGAAGTAAAAGCTCAAGGAAAGCAATAGTTGAGCACAAGTGCATGGAGTCACTTCGAATACAACAATGCTCGTGAACTGTTTGACAAAAATCCTCTTCAATTGCATGGTCTCGCGGATCGTGAATGTGGACCGCTTAGAACTCGTGCTGGATTCCGGACTCCACGGTTCTTATGCTGACCCATGCGGAGTCTGTACGACCTGTTGAAGCTGGAGAAACAGGAAAGATATTTCTACACTTTTCTACTGTTATTTTATTTAAAATTATTGTGAAATCAAACCACTTTTCCTTGCATTGATTTGTCAGTTGGATGTCATGATGGGAGATTTCCCTTTTCGCTTATTTCTTCTTGTTTTAACTTTTATCATTGATAGTATGTGGGTCGTAAAGGATGCGTGTGCCCTCTCCTCCGAATGTTATGTTTCTCTTACTCGAATTCAATAGACCTTCGTCTATTTGTTTATGTATTAATTCTTCTCTACAAATGAGTTCCAAGTTATTATGTTGATCAACTAGTATTTTGATATTATGGAAGTAAGCTACGGTAACTATGAAGCTCCTCCCTAGCACCCAAGTTGTCTTTTGACGTTTTTTGTTAGCCCCTTCGTAAGTCCCTTTGATAACCTTTTGGCATCGAGAAAGAAAGGTTGTAGGATTGTGTGAGCAATGCGTGGGCTAGCTAGCTTAGAGTTTTGGTATTAAACCGGTAGAATGAAAAGGTTTGTGTGCAATGTGTTTTGCCATCTCACGTGTTTAGAATCTTATACTATCTTTCATCTTGTTTCTAGGATTTTAAGGCCATCCTCAAGAAGTACCTTGACCATCCCTATCAACTTGAACCATAACTAGCTTTTCGGATCAACTAAGCGGCGGTTTCATTGTGCTCAGGCGAATCCAAAGAGTACCTCGTTGACACTAGAATAGTTTGGTCTAATCCCCCTCTTAGAATTATTGCTGATGGCGCTCTTCTATTTTTCATAACTTGCATTATTTTCTCCTTGTCATGTTAACGCTATTAATTAATATTGGTCGGTTTGTATGCACGTAATTACCGTAATAGTTTGTGATGGAAATTTCTCAAATGTGATTAATCTTCGGGAAAAACTCAGCTTTCATTTGATAATCTTATGGATTCATAAAGCGGAAGGTTTTATTTTGATAATGTCACTTAGAAATTATGTTTGTATCTATTTGTGCGATGGTTGGACTTGTGTTACCAAGGTTGCCGTAAAATATGGTTGTTTTGGGATATGGGTAATTTATTTTAATTAACCAAACATTAGTATTATAGTGGAGGTTTGCAAATCTTTAGTGTTATAAAAATTTGTTGATGACATTATTATATACTCTTGTTGGACGGAACCCCTCCTTCTCTCACGTGTTTGCTCTACTAGCCTATAAGACTTTGACCCTTCTTGGATGATTGGAAAATCTTTGTAGTTAATGGTCAAAACTAGTATACTTTGCTTTTCCTCGAAACTTATGTTGTGTGTATGCTTTATTTGATTTCTGGTTTGAAACTCGATTATACATGGCTTTTTGTGTTAATTTTCAAACCCGTGGTTCCCCTTTCTTGGGCCGATCAACTCTTGTTCTTTTAGAAATATATTAATTTAGTCTATGCGTTTGGTACATTTGATAAATTTCTAGATGGTTGCAAAGTTATATATATCAAATCTTAATCTTGTAATTATGGTTTAATTACTTGTTTGATGTGAATTCTATTTTTGCTAGATTATTTGTTTTCTCCTTATAGGGCTAAGGGCCATTCTCCTAAGATTGCTATACTTTCGTTGCTTTTACTCTAGCGGAAGTACATGGTCTTCTTCCTTGTTTGGCATGGTGGAAACTTATTATAACTTGAAGTGTTGATAGTGTTTAGAGGTTTGACCCGCATTCTTGTAATAAAGTGCTTCTTTTCATGGTATTGATAGATAAATGCAGCTTATGGTGGATTTGTGTAGCCTTATCTTGCTCGGTTCTTGTGAACCGACTCTTGTAGAAAATTTCTTTGCAGATGGATTTTGCATGTAGATGAGGGATAGATTTGTAGACTTTTGTCATCAACCTCAGTTGAGAAGTTCCTTTGCTCGAAACATTTTTATGTTGTTCAACTATTGTTAACATCTAGTGGAAAGTTTAAAAGAGGATTAATGTCTTAGTATATAGTATTGTGAACTTTGTCATCCGAACTTTGGAAACTTTGTATTGTTTGACCATCTTTGAAATTATAAGAAAATTTGGTTATTGTTGTTGAGTGACTTTGTTGGAGTATCGTATTTTAAGAATTGATGTAATCTTGTTTTGTTCTTGTAAATGAGTGTTTCTACAACCTTTCCTTGAGAATAAATTTTGAGTTAAACCTTGAAATGACTTAGTAATAAAGTGTCATAAGTAAACTAACATGGGATTGTTTAATACTTCGGAAGTTAAATTAAAATTTGTATTCAAATAAAGTAACATAGGGGTCACCAACTTGAGAGCAAGAAATTATTTAAGTAAACAAGGGGACTATCATTCAAGTAAACTTTATATCATGATAACCCTAGCTCTCTCTAGTGAACATTATTCCTTTTACGGTGAAATTTGTAAAATGATCCTAAGGTGAAATGAATCATTAGTTGTTTGAAGATGATAAGATTTAATAAGCCGAGAGAAAATAAATTGGAGACCATCCGTAGTGCCTCGTTGCAATATACTTTTACGAGAAATTTGCGAGATGGGTGACATATCATGTCACTTCTTAAATGTCTGTAATCTCCTGGTTGGCGTGTGACAGTGGGAGGAGCCCCGTTTTCCTTGCCATGATCTCTTTTTGATCCTCTACTTAATGCGCATGGGTCCGACATGATGGTTAGATGAAGCCACAAGCCGGTGTCAAGCAGCGTGTATGAGACGTTTTTTTGTTCCTCCTCCCCCGGGCGCGTCCTTTTCTGCCTTCCCCGCCGCGTGAACAAGGAGGATTTTTTTAGTTTGCCCATGGTTTTCTTTTGGTCCGCCGCGTGATATTTTCCTGGGATGGTTGCGCGGGCAGAGAGGCCATCGAAACCTGTTCTCGTGCGTGCAATGGCTGTGCCTGCAACTCCAGAGCTTCAAAAATTCAGTTTCAGCGTGATGATATAACCCTTGATGCGTATGTGATTAGAGGTTATGCTCAGGATGGGTGTTGCGAGGAGGCGATGAGATTGTTCGAGAAAATGGAGGTGAAGGAAGCGACGGTCTCGCTCTGGTCCACCTACACCTTTCCCTATCGGCTCTCCTCCCAAATCGACCGGATCATTACCTTCGCCCCCTTCCTCTCACACAGATCTGAAAGACTTGATTCTCTTCAGTGGTCAGCAGATCCAGCAAGCAAATCTTCCGCATGTTTCTCCAAAAAAGCTCGTATGATCCAAAAATGATGTCCTTCCGATCGTAGAAAATGTATTTTTTCCCCACGGCAGAAACCGGCCTATTCACCGAACACCAAATCGTGGGTTTTCGAGAGAGATAGTTTGGCCGCTTTGAAGAAGAAACGACCAAGGCGAGGAACGCGCCCAAAGATCGCTGACATTATCGGGCCGTTTTTCTCTGCCAAGTCGCCCGCAGCACCACGGTGAGGAAGCTTTCCCATCTCGATGGAGATTTCCGATGATGGGCAAAGGAGTTGGTCCTCGCGCCCTTCTTTCACCTTTCCTTCTCGCCACTCTGCTTATCAAAAAAAAAGACAAGGTACAAATTAACTTGCCAAACCTACAGTAATTGCAGCAATGGCCATTTTAGCACAGAGTTCTATACGTGACCCTGCAAACTGAAACCTTACTTGTTCTACGATGTAACTCATGGAAGAGAATCTGATAGGGGTGGATCTGTTTCATATCAGAGTATTCGTGAAGCACAATTTGCCTTGCAACTATATGAGCATCTTCTACGAGTCACTATGTTGGCAGGCATAAAGGGTGCTTGATGGAATTATCACACTTTCAAGCTACGGCTGAAATGTTTACAGAGTTTGATGCTTTGTCCTCGGATCGATGAAGGAAAAGGTTCATTTATCATTACGGTAGATGCCTTGAGCTGTGAGTGTGATGTAATCAGTCTATTTTGTGTCCAAGCTTCAAATCATGGGGTTGGCCTTGTAGATGTTATTCGCCGCATGAATGTGGCACTCGCACGAGCTTGCAAAGCGCATTGAAGCAATCTAGTGAGTCGGTCAACCTTAATTGAGGATGCTAAGTCTAGGGACTATTTTATGGATATGGAGTGCTCGTACCCAAGAGATTGTTTTTGGTTTTAAAGCCATCTTCTTTTTCTTTGTCTCAAACTAGGGCTGCTCCTAATATGAGAGCACCAAGGTTAGGAGGTCCAAATTAGAAACAATCAGATGCATATGGAGATGGTGGAGGTGTTTGGATGTATGATGAAGGATTAAGTTCAATTTCAAAAATGGGGCCTCTGAGAAGTTCTAGGGCTGATCTTGGAGCGGTGTTGGGAGAATGATGGCAAGTATTTTAGACCACCCACCCCGGTGTGAACTCCTACCGTGCCAACATGAAGATGTTTGATGTTTGGGCGCCCAATGAGCTTCAAGAAAATGGATTTAGGCTTCGGTTCTTTGTTGCAGGCCCCGCCCATCTTGTTATCGACTGCGGGAGCTTAATCGTGCACGATATTCTCTATACCATTAATTCTTATGCTGTTATTTAATTGAATCACTAAATAACCCTACTCTTCATATTAATGTCTTGTGTGATGGTATATTGTTTGGTTTCCACTTTCCGGCTAGTTTGTACTTGTTTTGGCATTAGAAATGATTGCGTTGGTTGAAGCCCTTATATTGTTTTCTGGGTTTTAATAAATATTATTTGGGTGAACTTTGTTCTTAAGACTAATAAAACAAAAGAGGCGTGGGGCCTTGTAATGAAAATTCTCAAGTTTTAGGTGTTGGTCTCACGATTTGAATGATTTATCAAACCTTGTTGTTGGACTCAACCTTACAGTTCTGTTTTGTTCTTATTCTTGTTTCGGCTCGAGATCCGTAGTTACGGGTCTATGTTGGGTTTTGCAAATTGGTGATTGAGTACTGCGAGTGCATTGTGTATAGGTGAATGATGCTATTCCTGTCTCTATCCTTTTCTTTCAGTTGTTTTAGGTTCTAGTAACCCTTCCCGGTTGGCTTGGTGTGTGCTTAGCTTGACTGACTTTTGATTTGAGCCAGGTTGATATTACGTTCAACTAGGTTAGTTGCTTTTGTTACTTGTTTGAATCGCTCAAAGAAATACTTTTATTCTTCGAGTGTCATGGTTGATCGTCATAATTTGATATCAATTCATGTTCACCGTTTGGAGATTGTCGTCTTTGGAATCACCTTCTCTCCCTTGGTAACTGTTGTATGTTTTGAGGAATGTAGTTGATCCTATGGAATGTCTTCTTTTGACGATACTCACATTTCTTTTGGATAGTTTAAAATGTCAGAGGAAATACTCTTCTTCGTACCTTGATTTTGTTTCACACATGTTGGAGGATACGAGATCTACTGGATCATTAGTGAGGAGTTTTTTTTCAAATCTTAAAATTGGGATGTGGGTTTTATGCGTAAGAAATTACTCTACGATTTGCTCCGTAAAGATGCTTAAATTTCATTCTCCTGTGACTTAGAGGTTGGTGTGTTTGGAAACTCATTGGTTGACTGGTTTGTGTTATGATCGTTGTGATACGACCTCCTTGCTATCATTGTAGTAGAATGGTTATGCGTTGACCAAAAAGGTTTAAGTCAACTTGTTGTTGACGACAGATCCTTTGGAAGCTATGTATCTTGTGTTGCGTTCTTGTGAATGATTGAGTAACCCTCCTGTAAGATTTATAATGGATATGATTGGTCTTGTCAAATTTGTCCTTTTTCTTAAGACATTCTCTTGATTAGAAGAAAGTCTAATAGAAGGATTGTTAGGATAGGATGTGACCCATGCGAGGTCATTTGTGCATTTCACCCCTTTTCTTTCCATTTTTATTTATTCTGTACTGACATAAAATTTACTGTTATTGGCACATCACCTTAATATTAATAAGTCATGTTGGTTTAGATATTCTCATGTCGATTGATTGTTTGGGATCTTCCAGTGGCATAGTGAATCCTTGGCTTGGTGAACTAACTTAAACAAATAGGGATAGATCACGTTTGAAAGTAATTCTCTTCCTGTAATTGTTTTTGTTTCGAAATGTTATCTTGTTAATGACGGTCATTATTGTGATATGGGTGAAATTCACTATGATGTTTATTAACTGCTCCTATGTGAAAATGATAATTGAATAGAGTTAGTGCCATCCCTTTTATTTAGACATTTTATGCTTTTGGACAGCTCTTTAATTGCTCTTGTTTAGACTCTTGAATTATTGTTTTCTTCATCAACGGTGTTTTTCTTCTTCCTTGAAACAGTTAGATAACAACATATTGTCTTAATGTTATAGCTTTTATCGTGCTCAGTTCTTGCGAACTGACATGTGCTAACAAATGTGCAGGAGGATTTCCTGAGTAGAAAAAAAAAAGAGAGAAAAAGAAACACATGTAGAAAGTGGATTCCAGCCTTCTTAGGAACTGCTGTTGTGCGAATGTTTTTCTTTTACTTTACAGCATTGGTATGGAAATTGTGGAGACTATCTAGAAGGCATTGTGTTATAATTTTGTATTGTTCTCTTGTAGGTTGTTGTTATCGTTTGAAAGTCAATTTGAGAAATATTATTGTCAATAAGATTAAATGAACTTGTTTTGACATGCGTATCCTTTGTTGAATTTTCACTTTTCAGAATATGATTTATCCTTGAATTGTCAAACCTAATTCTAATTATCCAAACTTGAATCATCTTGCATCGCTCTAGTTACCTTGGTCTTGTGTCGATTGGTAAAGGACTATGTTTTGGAACCTAGCAAAAATAAAACAAGAGAAACAAACATACCTTGTGATCTCGCGTAAACTAATCAACAATCTCTTATTGTGGTAAATCCTCAGAATGGTCTTAAGGTGAAATCAATGATTGAATTCTTGGAAGATAATAAGATTATAATAAATAGAAGGAACTTACTAAGAAACTCTTCGACCTATCTTGCCCATTGAAAAAAATAAACAGTATACTTATGTCTATCTCTTCAAGTGAAGCCCAAGTGAAACCTTTAACAATTCTGGTTAGACTCTTGCCCCAATGAAATCCTTTTTAACCACTAATAAGATCTTAATGAAGAATCCAAGTCTTAGACAGTCATGTACTGTAAAAATAAAATAAAATAAAAATATGACCGCTTAAAAGGGGTAAAACATATATGTTTAAAAGCACAACGTTGAAAACAGTTTGATGAAGTTAAGAGCCTTGATAAACAAACTGCCTCCTAACCAATGAACCAGTTAATCAAGTTAATGAGGCAACCTCTTACCATCCAATAATTGGTTTACACTGTTTATTAACATTATCAAGGTAGGGGAAAATTCTTCAAAGGAGACATGACTTTCAGATTCTCCTATTATGATTCCTCTGCGAAAAGTAAAGAATGTAAAAGCACTTACAGCTAAAACATGAATCTAAAGAAACCTTCTGTGGGAAGACCTTGTTGTAAGACTGCATACTTTAGATGAACCATTGTGTCCTTAGTGTGTGCCTCAAGTTTATCTGTAACCAGTGTGGGCCCGTGTTGTGGAAAGCATGTCTTTAGTTGATTGTATTCCCTAGAGAACTTGTGTAGTGTCGTATTATCTTCAAGTAAGTCAAAAAAAAGTTATCCGGTATTTCACTGTGTTGTCCTTGTGTTGGTAATTTTGGTCTGCTACACTTTGGTATCAGAGCGTAGGTTCATGCTCTCGAACCTCTGGGCCGGATTGGTGTTGTATGATGATGTTGCATGGTGGTGGTGGGGTTACATGATGATACTGCATGATGATGATGATGTTGCATGATGATGATTTATATTGGAAGAGTAATGTGCTTTAAGCGTGATGTGATTATTGTCGTAATTGTGATATTGTGAACGCACGTGATGTGTATGTCACTCAGTGCGTATTTGTCATCATGTTGATGTGTTGGGGATGAGAGTATTCTCTCTCCTTCTTGTGGATTCTATGAAGAGTTCACGTGTGAATTACTGTTTGTGGCGTGTGAAAAGAATTATTATGTGGATGACGTAGTGTTGGAGCATTGTGGCATATTGTGATATGTGAGTGTATCAATGTGTTGTATGACTAGTTGATGTTAAAAGAAACGAGTTGATCATGATGTTTTTACCATGTTTCAAGAAACGTGTGTACCACCTTGTTATGTTGCAATGTATGTTATGTTGTGATGTACTATGTTCATCGTATATATGAGTTGTGTATTATGTAATGCTTCATGTTGTGATTTTGGGTCATACAATGAGTGTATGAACCCTATCGATTGTGATTGCACCTTGGGTGTAGAATGTGGTAAAGTGATGTATTGCACCCTGTGAATGTATGATTGTGATCTACCCCTTATACCTACCATACGTGAGACGTTATGGTAGCTATGTGTGTACCACCATGGTGTTAGTGATGTAGTTACATGTTATGTTGTGAGCCTTACACTAACCGACCCTGAGGGAGATCGGTAGAAGTGTATGTTGAGAGTGAGGAATGGTGTACCATGGGTCAATAACTCGAGTCAAAACTTGGTTTAGTAGATTACATGTGACTCTTTCCTCTCTCCCTATGTGGTTGTATGTATGCAACCTTAGTGTATCTATGACTATGTTTAGCCTTGTCGAAGGGTGGCGGGATTGATATATATATTTTACGAGCTGAGGCTCGATGTTCCGAAGTGCCAGCAACTCGTTGAGTACCCCTTTGGTGGCCGAGATAAGGCCACAGCTTATCGTAATGTGACATTATTATAAGTTGATTTTATTCGTAAATTGAGCTTTTTATTTTATTTTGCAAGGACCGGCGTCTTTTCTTGATTGCAATGCTTTACAATTTTGGGCATTTCATTGTTTGTGGCACTAACATGGGGATTTTATACTAACTTTGGCCATTTGGTCATTTATTTTAGCTTGATTTGGGGTCTTCTTTTAAATTTGGAATTTTTACCGCCTTGCCCAAGGCTTGTACTTTGCCACTTGGCACTTTGACTAGATTGTTGTGCTGGTTCTAATGTCGTGATGTGTGGAATAGGGTCATGGGGTGCACCATGGATTGGTTGGACCTATGGACCCGCTTCGTTGTATGGGGGTACGCCCCAAGGGGTACATATGACTAGCGGGTTATGGAGAACTACGCGTTATTATGTCACTTGGGTTAGGAGTGTCCAAACTTGATGTGCCTTGGGCACAGAGAGACAACCGGCCTCCTTGAGGGAGGCAAAAGAGTTTGAGGGAGGCATAAGAGACTTGAGGGAGGCATAAGAGTTTGAGGGAGGCATAAGATTTTGAGGGAGGCATAAGAGACTTGAGGGAGGCATAAGAGTTTGAGGAGGCATAAGAGACTTGAGGAGGCATAAGAGACTTGAGGGAGGCATAAGAGTTTGAGGGAGGCTTATGATATTTGTCTCGTATGGTTGATGTTTCAGGATATATGTTGAGTTATTGTGATGTTTGGTAGTGGACTTTGATGTATGTGTTACTCATATGTCGATGGTTATGTGTTGTGATGTTGTGGACATGTCATTGATTCCCTTGTGGACACTATGTACCTGTAGCATGGTTTGTTGTTATGTGAGTCTTTCATTGATGCAAATTGAGGAAATGTCCGTGGATTGTATTACTCTTCCGTTTGAGTATTTGGTATGTCAGCCATTGATGTGTGATGGGTACCTATGTTATGGGAAGTGTGCCTATTCTTTTCCGTAATTGTGTAACCTTTTGTGGTGTAATACAATCTTGAAGTATATACTTGTGTGCTTGTGAATCAGAGTGTCTTGTGAACTGATAGGCGTTGTGGTAGCAGCTCATGTTGGGCACCCACAATAAAGAATGAACAAAAACTCTTTAATGATGAAATTTTAAAAACAATTAAACTAAGAATAATGCTTATGGAAAGAGACTAATGAAATGATGAACAAGAAAGAATCGCCAATCTTCACAGTAACATTAAAAGTTAAAATTTCTACCAAATGTTCCTAAGGCTACCTTGTGACCTCGCTTTAACTAACTAAAACTTAAACCATAAAGTGTACTTCTCCTCGCATGTTGTTGGTTACGTGCTTTTTCTTTCCTCTGTGTTATGTCGCATCGAGGACGATGCTTTCTTAAGGGGAGGAGAATGTAGTGCCTCGCAATATACTTTTTCGAGTCTGGCGGATGGGTGACATATCATGTCACTTCTTAAATGTCCTGTAATCTCCGGGTGGCGTGTGACAGTGGGAGGAGCCCCATTTTCCTTGCCATGATCTCTTTCGATCCTCTATTCAATGCGCATGGGTCCGACATGATGGTTAGATGAAGCTTACAAGCCGGTGTTGCGGGCGTGAGGCTATGAGACGTTTTTTCCTTTCCTCCTCTGGGCGCGTCCTTTTCTGCCTTCCTCGGCCGTGTGAACAAGGAGGATTTTTTTAGTTTGCCCACGGTTTTCTTTTGGTCTGGGCCGCGTGATATTTTCCGGGATGGTTGCGCGGGCGAGAGAGGCCATCGAAAAACTCCGTTCTCGTGCGTGCAATGGGTGTGCTCTGCAACTCCGCAGCTCCAAAATTCGGGCCAGCGTGATGATATAACCCTTGATGCGTATGTGATTGGAGGTTATGCTCAGGATGGGTGTTGCGAGGAGGCGATGAGATTGTTTGAGAAAATGGAGGCGAAGGAAGCGATGGCCTCGCCTCTGGTCCACCCGCACCTTTCCCCGTCGGCTCTCCTCCCAAATCGACCGGATCATTACCTTCGCCCCCTTCCTCTCACAGATCCGAAAGACTTGATTCTCTTCAAGATTCAGAGATCCAGCAAGCAAATCTTCCGCATGTTTCTCCAGAAAGGCCCGTATGATCCAAAAATGATGTCCTTCTGATCGTAGAAAATGTATTTTTTTCCCCGCGGCAGAAACTGGCCTGTTTGCGAACACCAAATCGTGGGTTTTCAAAAACAGTTTGGCCGCCTGAGAAGAAGAAACGACCAAGGCGGGAACGCTGCCCAAGATGCTCGCGATGACATTATCGGGCCGTATTTCTCTGCAAGCCGTTGCAGACCACGGTGAGGAAGCTTTCCCATCTGATGGAGATTTCCATGATGGGCAAAGGAGTTGGTCCTGGCGCCATTCTTTCACCATTCCTTCTCACCACTCTGCTTATCAAAAAAAGACAAGGTACAAATTAAACTTGCCAAACCTACAGTAATTGTAGCAATGGCCATTTTAGCACAAGAGTTCTATACAGCCCGCAAACCTCGAAACCTTACTTGTTCTACAATGTAACTCATGGAAGATAATCGATAGGCGGATCTGTTTCATATCGAGTATTCGTGGAAGCACAATTTGCCTCGCAACTATATGAGCATCTTCTACAAGTCACTATGTTGGCAGCATAAAGGGTGCCGATGGAATTATCACTTTCAAGCTACAAACTGAAATGTTTGCAGACCGAGAGTTTGATGTTGTCCTCAGATCCGATGAAGGAAAAGGTTTATTTATCATTATGGTAGATGCCTTCAGAGCCTGGAGTGTGATGTAATCAGTATATTTTGTGTCCAAGCTTCAAATCATGGGGTTGGCCTTGTAGATGTTATTCGCCACATGAATGTGGCACTGCACGAGCTCAAAGCACCCGCATTCAAGCAATCTAGTGACTGGTCAACCTTAATTGAGGATGCTAAGTCTAGGGACTATTTTATGGATATGGAGTCTGTACCAAGAGATTGTTTTTGGTTATAAAGCCATCTTCTTTTGCTTTGTCTCAAACTAGGGCTGCTCCTAATATGAGAGCACCAAGGTTAGGAGGTCCAAATTAGAAACAATCAGATGCATATGGAGATGGTGGAGGTGTTTGGATGTATGACGAAGGATTAAGTTCAATTGCCAAAATGGGGCCTACAGAAGTTCTAGGGCTGATCTTGGAGCGGTGTTGGGAGAATGATGGCAAGTATTTTAGACCACCCACCCTGGCTGTGAACTCCTACCTGTGCCAACATGAAGATGTTTGATGTTTGGGCGCCCAACGAGCTTGAAGAAAATGGATTTAGGCTTCGGTTGCTGTTGCAGGCCCCGTCCATCTTGTTATCGACTGCGGGAGCTTAATCAGGCACGATATTCTCTATACCATTAATTCTTATGCTGTTATTTAATTGAATCACTAAATAACCCTACTCTTCATATTAATGTCTTGTGTGATGGTATAACTTGTTTGGTTTCCACTTTCCCGGCTAGTTTGTACTTGTTTTGGCGTTAGAAATGATCATAGTTCAAGCCCTTATATTTTTTTCCGGGTTTTAATAAATATTATTTGGGTGAACTTTGTTCTTAAGACTAATAAAACAAAAGAGGGGGGCCTTGTAATGAAAATTCTCGAGTTTTAGGTGTTGGTCTCATGATTTGAATGATTTATCAAACCTTGTTGTTGGACTCAACCTTGCCAGCCTCGCTTTGTTCTTATTCTTGTTTCGGCTCGAGATCTGTAGTTCTGGTCTATGTTGGGTTTTTGCAAATTGGTGATTGAGTACGTGCGAGTGCATTGTGTATAGGTGAATGATGCTATTCCTGTCTCTATCCTTTCTTTCAGTTGTTTTAGGTTCTAGTAACCCTTCTCGGTTGGCTTGGTGTGTGCTTAGCTTGACTGACTTTTGATTTGAGCCAGGTTGATATTACGTTCAACTAGGTTAGTTGCTTTTGTTACTTGTTTGAATCGCTCAAAGAAATACTTTTATTCTTCGAGTGTCATGGTTGATCGTCATAATTTGATATCAATTCATGTTCACCGTTTGGAGATTTTCGCTTTGGAATCACCTTCTCTCACTGGTAATTGTCAGATGTTTTGAGGAATGTAGCTGATCCTATGGAATGTCTTCTTTTGACGATACTCACATTTCTTTTGGATAGTTTAAAATGTCAGAGGAAATACTCTTCTTCGTACCTTGATTTTGTTTCACACATGTTGGAGGATACGAGATCTACTGGATCATTAGTGAGGAGTTTTTTTTCAAATCTTAAAATTGGGATGTGGGTTTTATGCGTAAGAAATTACTCTACGATTTGCTCCATAAAGATGCTTAAATTTCATTCTCCTGTGACTTATAGGTTGGTGTGTTTGGAAACTCATTGGTTGGTCTGGTTTGTGTTATGATCATTGTGATACGACTTCCTTGCTATCATTGTAGTAGAATGGTTATGCGTTGACCAAAAAGGTTTAAGTCAACTTGTTGTTGACGACAGATCCTTTGGAAGCTATGTATCTTGTGTTGCGTTCTTGTGAATGATTGAGTAACCCTCCTGTAAGATTTATAATGGATATGATTGGTCTTGTCAAATTTGTCCTTTTTCTTAAGACATTCTCTTGATTAGAAGAAAGTCTAATAGAAGGATTGTTAGGATAGGATGTGACCCATGCGAGGTCATTTGTGCATTTCACCCCTTTTCTTTCCATTTTTATTTATTCTGTACTGACATAAAATTTACTGTTATTGGCACATCACCTTAATATTAATAAGTCATGTTGGTTTAGATATTCTCATGTCGATTGATTGTTTGGGATCTTCCAGTGGCATAGTGAATCCTTGGCTTGGTGAACTAACTTAAACAAATAGGGATAGATCACGTTTGAAAGTAATTCTCTTCCTGTAATTGTTTTTGTTTCGAAATGTTATCTTGTTAATGACGGTCATTATTGTGATATGGGTGAAATTCACTATGATGTTTATTAACTGCTCCTATGTGAAAATGATAATTGAATAGAGTTAGTGCCATCCCTTTTATTTAGACATTTTATGCTTTTGGACAGCTCTTTAATTGCTCTTGTTTAGACTCTTGAATTATTGTTTTCTTCATCAACGGTGTTTTTCTTCTTCCTTGAAACAGTTAGATAACAACATATTGTCTTAATGTTATAGCTTTTATCGTGCTCAGTTCTTGCGAACTGACATGTGCTAACAAATGTGCAGGAGGATTTCCTGAGTAGAAAAGAAAAAAAAAAGAGAGAAAAAGAAACACATGTAGACAAAGTGGATTCCACCTTCTTAGAACTCTGTTGTGCGAATGTTTTTCTTTACTTTAAAGCATTGGTATGGAAATTGTGGAGACTATCTAGAAGGCATTGTGTTATAATTTTGTATTGTTTCTCAGAGGTTGTTGTTATCGTTTGAAAGTCAATTTGAGAAACATTATCATTGTCAATAAGATTAAATGAACTTGTTTTGACATGCGTATCCTTTGTTGAATTTTCACTTTCTGAATATGATTTATCCTTGAATTGTCAAACCTAATTCTAATTATCCAAACTTGAATCATCTTGCATCACTCTAGTTACCTTGGTCTTGTGTCGATTGGTAAAGGACTATGTTTTGGAACCTAGCAAAAATAAAACAAGAGAAACAAACATACCTTGTGATCTCGCGTAAACTAATCAACAATCTCTTATTGTGGTAAATCCTCGTAACGGTCTTAAGGTGAAATCAATGATTGAATTCTTGGAAGATAATAAGATTATAATAAATAGAAGGAACTCACTAAGAAACTCTTCGACCTATCTTTCCCATTGAAAAAAATAAACAGATACTTATGTCTATCTCTTCAAGTGAAGCCCAAGTGAAACCTCTAACAATTAAGTTAGACTCTTGCCACAATGAAATCCTTTTTAACCACTAATAAGATCTTAATGAAGAATCCAAGTCTTAGATAGTCATGTAATTGTAAAAATAAAATAAAATAAAATTGACCGCTTGAAAAGGTAAAACATATATGTTTAAAAGCACAACGTTGAAAACAGTTTGATGAAGTTAAGAGCCTTGATAAACAAACTGCCTCCTAACCAATGAACCAGTTAATCAAGTTAATGAGGCAACCTCTTACCATCCAATAATTGGTTTACACTGTTTATTAACATTATCAAGGTAGGGGAAAATTCTTCAAAGGAGACATGACTTTCAGATTCTCCTATTATGATTCCTCTGCGAAAAGTAAAGAATGTAAAAGCACTTACAGCTAAAACATGAATCTAAAGAAACCTTCTGTGGGAAGACCTTGTTGTAAGACTGCATACTTTAGATGAACCATTGTGTCCTTAGTGTGTGCCTCAAGTTTATCTGTAACCAGTGTGGGCCCGTGTTGTGGAAAGCATGTCTTTAGTTGATTGTATTCCCTAGAGAACTTGTGTAGTGTCGTATTATCTTCAAGTAAGTCAAAAAAAAAAGTTATCCGGTATTTCACTGTGTTGTCCTTGTGTTGGTAATTTTGGTCTGCTACACCATCTTTCTCACCGCCATTTGGAAAGTAAATTTTTACTCCTTGTTAATACTTTTAGCGAAGCCTAAGTAAAGTTGTTGATAATTCCTGTTAAGATCGCTAGCTTCAATTAAATACCGTGCAATAACTAATGAGGTCCTAAAGATGTTTCATCTCGACCTTCTCCCTCTAACCCTTTCCAAGGCACCTTGTATCTCTTCTCTTAAGTGTGTTGAACTTAAAACCATGTTGTCTTGTAGGCAATAACGAATCTTAGTAGCGTTAGTGGTGATCGGATGGCCTTGTGGAATTTAAATACTCCTTTTTCTTGATAAACGAATTAAGCAAATAAATGTCATAATAGAGAAGATTTAAAGATAATTATTCAAAGGTGTCAAAGGAATAAACTTGGCTTGCAAGTTGAATTATACGAATCATATCTTGAGCCTCTTTAAAAACGTAAGCTAAGAATTACAAGATGTCCTTTTAAAATAAATAACCCTAAAAATATCTCATTGTGGTTGGGCCCTAATCGTAAGTGTGTTCGTGATTGGACTTCTATGTTGTCTTGTCAAAAAGAAAAGTAAATTGTCCTCGATAGGTGTGAACGCTTCCATGCTACCTTTATGGCCATCCTTGTATCAAGTTGTTCATAGTGTTAGTCAGTATCCTTGGTGACGACATGTTGCGTCATGTTATGTGTCAAGCAAGTCAAAAAAAAAGTTATCCTATATTTCTTTGTGTTGTTCGTGTGTGGATTTTTGGGTCGTTACATCTATAATAATGTTCACCTAATGGTGACAAATATTAACGTGAATAAGAACAAGAAAAAAATTGCATTCATCAAAAGACCGCACATAAAGCATTACAACTAGAACAAGTACACGCCAACACATTGGAAGGAAATCAATGACGAACTTGATTTAGAATTATTAATTTCTAATGATGGAAGGGTTATGCTAACATCCAATCTTTAGATAGAAGCGAGGGGTTCGAACGGAGCTCCGGGATATATTCAAACGTAGTATATGCACTCCTGGTCATAGTATATGCACTTGGCATTTCATATATATATATATATATATATATATATATATATATATATATATATATATATATATATAAAGTGGAGGAGTCGATATCGTGCCTGTAATTGTGTCTATGATATTTAATTTTAATTTGTAAAATTCGTGCGGAGAAGTTACAAAACACTTTACTAATTTAATTTGTTAAATTCTTGGGTGTGGGGAAGTAAATAATTTAATTTGTTAAATTCTCGGGTGTGGGGAAGTAAATAATTTAAACACTATAGTAATTTTTTAAACACTATAGTAATTTACTAATTTAATTTAATTCTTGGGGAAATTACATAAATTAAAGTGAAGAGGGTGTGGGGAAGTAAATAATTTAAAGGTTAAATAATTTAAAAAAAATACTTTAGTAAATTAATTTTTTAAATTATCGGGTGTGGGGAAGTGAATTATATTTAAAAATTAAAGTAAATAAATTGTTTAAACAAGTAAAAAATACTTTTAATGTGTTAATTTAAAAACTATAATGTTTAAATAAATAAATAAGTTTAAATATGCAATATATTATTAGGTAAATAATTTTAAGTAATAAATAAGTTATTAAAAACAGTTACATAACTTCCCCACACATTATAATAATTTAATTTGTTCCTTACAAACAAACCCGGATTGGAAATTGTGACAGGTTGATAGTAAGATCTTATTCTTTTTGTTTCATTTCAATAAACATTTTGTGTAGATGGTAATTATGACTTTAATAATGTTTGTATTTTTATCAACCCATATATTGAATAAAAATTTTCCTAACACATTAAACAATATATTTCATGTTTAATATAGGTTTCATATTCCTTGACATAGAAAACCAACATTTCTATGTGTAGATGGTAATTATTACTTTAATAATGTTTGTATTTTTAATAAACCCATGTAAAAATATTTATTTTTACTTTAACAATTTATTTAAATAAAATTTTTAAATAGTTATTATTCAAAGTGATATGTAA